>CM029016.1:182952837-183194481 GCA_016801055.1 Panax notoginseng | reverse complement strand
AACAGGTACATCTTCATATGTTAAATTATCCCTATCTCGTCCGGTTCTAAATCAATAATGTGGTTCGGGTCGTCCACATATTACGTAACATCAATACGTTTAAAAATTTATGAACACGCGATATACTTGGCGTAAAAACGAGTCTATAAGTCACAGTTCCTACTCGATCGATGATTTCAAATGGGTCAATTAAATCGAGGGTTGAGATTTCCTCTCTTCATCGATTCTTGCTTCTAGAATAAAAAGCCCTCTTGAACCTTCTTCTTCACATTCATCAGCTCTGAGTATGTAGCCTGAGCGCCTTTAACTTTATCAATTAAAGTCGATTCTAATGGTATATTCGTTATCTTCCCGTGGATCCGTATATTCACACTTGTAATCGCATACGATCTTCTACTCAACGCGTCAGCTACCACGTTCGTACTTCCACGATGATATTAAATGGTACGATCATAATCTTCAACAGCTCGAGCCAACGTCTGTGGCGCATAATAATACGTTCGTTTTAGTTGAATAAATATTTAAAGGTTTAAGAAATGGGTTTTGTACTGGGGTCAATACAAAAATTCGATTTCACGCTCTAGGGTAGGCTAAGAAGTATTCACGAATACGTCAAGAAATTTATTAACAATAGAAATATCGTTCGAAACTGTGACCCTCATCCAAGACTTGGATAGCACGTCACATTGATACCTATCAACTTGCCATCATCATTCACGACATCGCCTACAGAAAGTCTGACTTCGGTGTATTCCACACAAGGAAGTCACCAGATAAAGGCTCAGGGCTTTTTACTTATCGTTTGATATGACAATGATTGACTTTAGTGGGTTGGTTACTTTGAATTCGCATAATAGGTTGGTTAAGAATACGAAAGCTAACAACCTTACGAAAAGCATGATGAGTAGTTAACCAATCGATTCCTAAAATCACATCAAAGGAAAGTATTTTCAAAGAGACAAGATCGACATGTAACGTGAAAGTGTTGATTTGAAACAAACAAGATTTATAAATAGTGGAGGTAACGAAGGTTTCTCCCAACAAATTTTAAACAGATAAATCAAAGTCTAAGTTCTCCAGAGTTAAGTTCAAACATTGAACACAACTAGGTGAAATAAAAGAGTGAGTAGAACCGATATCTAACATGGTATAGACTTCGCAAGAGTTTATGACTAACATACCCGTGATAATTTTATTCAGGTTCCTCGTCACGAAAAAAAAACCGCTCTCTCTTAAACTACTGGCTTTGGCTTTTCTGGGACGGCCTTTGGTGCCTCCATCCTAGCTGAACTTGTCTTCGGTGAACGACAAAATCGGCTAAGTGACCTTCTCTTCCACAATTATAACATGCTTTGGATGACATCGCGCAGTTTGGACTAATATGTCCCTCCCCTCCGCATTTGAAACATATGATAGGTGGTCGTTCTCCTCCTTAACAACGGTGCTGGTGCTGACGTCTTTCCATCATTGTTGAATCTCCTCTTCTTGAAATGTCCATTCTTATTGTTTTGGCCATGATTACCACCGAAGTGATTACCATTTTTGGCCTGTTGATTCCCTCCACGCTTGTTGTCACCACTTCGATGACTGCTCTCATTAATATTATCATTTGTCGACTGCTCTCTTTTGGTTGCGTTGACTCGTTATCGCGCTCCACTAACTGAGCCCTATTACAAAATCTGAATACAAACACAGTTTATGAGAAATAAGATTTGACGTTCTCTCGGTTTAAACCCTCTTAAAAATATTCGCGTCATTCTCTCTTTATTATCCACCAAGTGGGACGCAAATCGGGACAATTCAATAAACTTGGCTTCGTACTGCGACACGGTCATGTTGTTTTGCTCCAACTTGATAAATTCCACCTCCTTCATGTGACGAATACTTTCGAGAAAGTACTTGTCATTGAACAGCTCTTGGAACTTCTCCCAAGACATCTTGAGTGCGTCAGGCTGGGTACATTTTACAGATTCCACCAGTGTATCTGCCTCTTCACGCAACATAAAAGTGGCAAAGGAACCTTTTGCTCCTCGAAGCATTCCAAGACATCAAATATCTTGGTGATCTGCTTTAACCACACTCCGCCTTAAGTGGTTCTGGCTTTCCCAAAAATTTCGGTGGTCCCAGCTCCTTGAATTGCTTAGCGGTGACCAACCGTGGGTTACCATTATTTCCTCCTGCATTATGAACAGGAGCCGCCTTCGTATGATGTTGCATGAATTCTAAAAAACTCCTAAACGTACCGTTGTCCGTCAATTGATCGGTGACGTTGTTTACATGAGGATTATTGTCTTTCTATTGCACATTGTCTTGATTATTGATCTGTGGAGACTCAACGGTCTCCTGTGCTCCATTGCTTATCTCAACATTTTCAAATGCCATTTTCAAATACTGCAACAAAACAAGGGTTAAATAACATATCACATATTATCTCTATACTCTGACCAACCAATTAAATACCAAATAAACTTAGGTAGGTCATACTGGCGAAGGAATTCCCCGTCTCTCCCCTCCTAGTTCTTTCCTCACATCTCAGCCAGTGATCATATCCCTAAGCTCTGATACCATTTGTGACGCCCCCAAAATAGGTCCACACGACCCATTCTGAGTCGCCAGATATCACACTATAAAAATTAAATACAAACTTCATTTATACAACTGTTGAATTGTCGTGCAGAGCACGACAACAGATAAGCTGTGAGTTTTAATACAAATATATATAATACTCTTCTAGTGCCTTGACAACAAGACCTTACAATGTTACCTTACATAAATGTATAGTCAATAATTATTTCAGAAATTAAAATCTTTGCGAAGTGCTCAAGGAAACCTTCGTACATGGGAGGCTATGCGTCTAGATTATGATAGATATCATATGTCCACAGAATTATCCTTGGTTGACCCAATAGACCCCAAAGAAGAACGAGAAGATTACTATCTTGTTCATTCTAATGAGGTGCACTTTTGACGCTTTCAAAGTCGGTTCTCAACACCCTATTGTTGTTCACCAAAATCAATTATTAAGTGACGTATAAAATACGACACATACATCTTAGGTCCTCAATACCATTATATGTTCCATGTCATGCCATTTTATAATGTATTGAGAAACTTTGACAGTCCCGGACCATCACACTATTTCCTTGTTATCCCCGCTCGACCCAGCTATACTCTTATTACCTGAAAGGAGTTGTGAAGAAAAAAGGGTGAGCACAAATAGCCCAATAAAGAGTATCATGGCTAAGATAATTAATTTATCAACAACCTTTATCAGAATAAATCTGAGATTTAGAACATATAGTAGATAATAAAAGTTTTCAACTATAATTGCAGCGGAATCAACAATCCATTAGAAGAGTCAAGTAGAACATAATGTCTACTATCTCCTCTAGATTAAAAGTCCATCGTTGATATTTTATTCCTATAATACTCATCAATAGCTCTTTGTTATACTTAAGACAAATAGAACTTTCAACTCTTATCTTCACCTGAACCACCAAAGATGTTAGTTAAATACACAATTCATATTTATAATAATGTGAATTAACAGTTCCTTCTTGCCACAAAGGCTTAATAGAACGTTTACCCAATATCCTTACCCCAAGGCTGAAGATATTCAAATGTAATAATAATGATCGTACCAATCAGTTGTCTATCTTTGTACTACGGGCCAAAAATATTCAACTATAAAACCAATGGTCATGATCATACCAATCAATTGCCTATCAGTGCACTACGGCTAAAGACATTCAACTGTTAACTAATGGTCATGATCCTGCCAATCACATCATTGAATTATCCATGCACTACTGCCAAGGATATTCGTTAGTATCACTAGTGGTCATGATCATGTCATACACCTGTCCATCTTCGCACTACGGGTCAAAGCTATCAAACAACAGATCATCTTTGCACTACATGGCAAAGATATTCAACAACATATCATCTTTGCACTACAGGCCAAAGACATACAACTGTAAAGCCAATAACCAAGAGTATAATAAAGAATGGAATAATTAAAGAATTTCACCATGTATGTAGTACTTCGCATAGACAGGTTATTCCAACATAATAATAAAGAATGGAATAACAACAGAAATCACCATGAATGCGATAGATCGCACCAACAGGTTATTCTCAACAGAATAATAAAGAATGGAATAACAACAGACATCACCAGGTATACGGTAATCCGCGTATACAGGTTATTCCAACAGAATAATAAATAGAACCAGGTCAGGCAAAATTCGCACCGACATGATATTTCGACAGAATAATAAATAATGGAACCAGGTCAGGCGTAAAACGCACAGACAGGATATTATGACAGAATAATAAATAATGGAACCAAGTCCGGCGTAGACGCACAGACAGGATATTCCAACAGAATAATAAAGAATGAAACAACAGAAGAATTTCACCAATTATAGGGTAGCCCGCATATACAGGTTATTCCAACAGAATAATAAATAATGGAATAACAGAAGTTCTCTTCATGAATAGGAAAGAAAGAATACCCTTTACGAGTACAACAAATAATATCTCTTACCTTTGAAAGAAGAGTATTCCGACTAGTAGGGCGAGATATACTCGAAGAAAACTTGCACTACGCTCAAAGCTTTCTTAAACTCTAAATAAATACGCTCAAGATTATAGAAGAAGAACTCTCTCTAGAGTTTCAGTAAATTCGTAAGAAATAATGAAGGAATGAGCTTCTATTTATAGAAAAATGGACTGAATAGTAACTAACTCATGAACGGTCGAGATTGATTTACTTTAATCTGACGGTCCATATATAAAGCAAAATCTTTTAAATAAAATATAATATATTCTATTTATAATCTAATAAAACGAATAATTTTATAAAAGATTTTACTATACAAACACTTATGCAGGCACTATGCAAATACTATGCATAATTAAATATAATATATTCTAATTATTGTCTAATAAAATAGATAACTTTATAAAAGTATTCTGTTTTATATAAAAAGATTTTACTATTAGCCTAATAAAACGAATAACTTTATAAAAGTATTCTATTTTATATAAAAAGCTTTTCTGTTTTATTACATTAATAATACCAATAAAATAAAACTGAGTGACTTATCACGTAAGCCTCAATAATCAATACCATATGCTACTATGTAACCACACGTATTACTGTACTTTTACTACCGAGTAGTTCAACAGTATTAACGGTAAAACTTCCACCGTTATTTTCATAAAATATTTTTTTTCGTTTTCTCAATCCAACAATAATTCCGTTGTGGGGTCCACCAATACTTGTGCTGTCATACGAATATTTCCCGACAAAAATAATATTCCCCGACCAATCGAATATAATACAACAACTTGCATACTTTGCAAAATTTATAAATACTACCCACAACTATAACATTATCTCAAATTCACACCATAATATTTAAAAAAATATTTCGAAAAAAATTAAATCTTTATTCATAAAATATGGGGTTTCACAAAATTGTGATAATGCCGCCAAGACAAAAACGAAATACACGGACAGAAGAACCTGTCAACAACGCTGGGAGACAACCAAACCCGATACAGAATTTTGTGAATATGGACGATCAAGCTATGCAGAACGGAATACCAGTCGCGGGAAGATCAGCCAGATAATCGAACAATAAACGTCAAAGACTTCAAGGCGTTTGTACTCTCATGATTTAGAGGATCAACTGACCATTTAACAACGTTTGTGATAGCTAGGATAACGAAGGGGAAAAAGCCAGTTTCGTCACCTATATGATAAAAGAAAAAGAGATAAAGGACAAGTCTGTGTGTTTTAAATATGAATCAATGGAGTATAAGGTAGAAGACAGTCCAAGGAGGAGAATGGAGAAAAGGAATGCGAATACGGGAAAAGGCAGCAGGAAGCGTAAATACGAGGAAAAGTAGCAGGCGACAACGGGACCAACTTCAACAAACAAACTAACAGAATCAACCGCAAGAGTCTTCAGTATAACAACTGAAGATACGGTAGCAGCCGGGGATGCAACTCCAGGTATCATTCAAACAAAATTTATTTTCTTATATATTATTTTTTTATATATAGTAAATTATTTTGAAGGAGGAATTTGAGTTCTCTTAGAAATCAAATTTCCTTTTAATAAGATAGATAAGCTTTTTACTGAATAGTTAAAGATCAGTTCGATTAATTTTGATCGAGATCTACTTGTAATGATTATGCATGCTATGTACCCTGGTATGTATAGGTTTTAAAATGGTGATTCTGGGGACGAAATCTTTATAAGGGAGGGTGAATGTAATAACCCTATATTTTCTATATAATTAAATCAGAAATTTTACGTATAATTTTTTTTATTTTAAGGATGAGAATTTGTACAAGATAAAGCTTATGTAATTATTGTAATAAATAAAAATACATTTATTACATGAATGTTTGCAAATAATTTTATTTTAGAATTATTGATCATTATAAATTATATTCTTATAATAATTAATTTTACAGTAAAAATGTTTTTATTAATTATTTTCCATGAGAACATGATTATTATATTATTTAAATAATATATGAAAGGATTATAGAATTATTATAATAATTATTTATTTTATTGTATGAATTTATGCAAGATTAATTAAGTTAATTATTTTAACTTAATTAATAATGTTATATATGACAGTTAAAAATTAGATATGGAATCCAAAACCCTAATTTTGGATTTTGATCAAGGAATGATAATAATAATATTATATTATCTATATTATAATTAGGTATGCTATGTGTGTAAGGTTAATGTGAGGATCAGTTTTGATGGAACAATTTTAATGTTACTGATAAACCTTAGTTTGAAGTCAAATGAGACTTTAAAATATGTCTAGTAGTTATGATTAATTGTAATAATATAATATTAATTATATTTTGATTTTTCAGTGCTATAAATATGCACTGTATGTATGTGGATCGATAATAGTTGGTTAATTATGATGTATTATGTCAAACCCTAATTTAAAACTCAAATACGAGTTCGAAGATATTTGGTAACTGTGAATTGTGATTTATGGCAATTATTATTAAGATTAACATTAATTAGGAAAACCCTAATCGTGAAATTAGAAACTCTAATTTCTTGAGTGAAAACCCTAAATTAATATTTTAGAATCCTAATTTCTATATTAGGTAAACCTAATTAGTAATTATAAAACCTAATTACTAGTTGTAAACCCTAATTGCTAAAAGGGTGATCTTAATTATTATTTTAGTAAATTATTATGTTAATTAGAAAACTCTAATAATTTTAAGGAACCCTAACTATTTAAAAACCCTAAAATTTTAATTATAAGTCCTATTTACTTTGTTAGTTTACTAAATTAGCCTTTTTAGTATTTATTTTAATAAGCTAGCTTGCAAAGTCACCACTCTAATATTATAGCACATGCCTAAAACTCATTCAATCTTATCCACTTTGACACCTTGCATGTTAGATTCATTGCATCTAAGAATTATAAATAGGTTGGAGGAGAGAGAAATGACATTTGCTAGCTTATTTTATGCCCAACACCCATCTAAACTCTCTCAAGCTCTCACCTCCGAAAATATAAAGATATATCAGTCACAAACCAAGCCCCACTAACACCACAATTAAATCAGAAAGCTAGAAGCAAGAATTGATCATAGAAGGTATAAAACTCTACCCAAGAATTTGTCCATTAATCTGTGGTTGGATGTTGTTTTTTTTGTGTTAAACATGTTAAATATGGTGTATAATGATGATCTTGGTTGATAGATGTTAGATCCATAACATCTATAGACTAGGATTTGGTTTTGCAAGAATCTTGGAAATTTTTTTAAATGAGTCTAACAAACGAATGTCAGACCCTGTAAATCGTTGTGTGTTTATGTTTTTGCTGGTTGAAACGTTTAAAGTTGTAGTATGTAATGTAGGCTTGGATCTGGAACTGGAATCAGGGTCATGAGATGTGTAGATTTCAAGTTATTCGTGGTCAAACTTGGTTGACCGAGCATGACCGGAAGATTTCTAGGTAACCCAGAAATCATTTTCCAGTGTCTGACAAGATGTTTAAGGCTTCTGGTCTATCAGGTTTTTGTGGTTTTGTTCTTGTTCTTGCCTTCATATTGTAGTATGTTAGATGGACTCAAGATCCATGTCTTTATACCCTTAATAACATAAATATATCGATCTGAGTGAGTGGTCAAAGTAGAGCACTCGTCACTGATTAAGCGTTTTTGGAAAACCCAGAAACCGGATGCTCAAGTTTTCTGACAGTCATTAACCGATCAAGATCTTGCTAGTGTTTTATTGTTATGGTTATGTGTTGTATTAGATCTGTAATATCGCATGCTACCTACAATCTAGATGTCTTAAATCACATGAACGTTACCAGTATTGCAAGTTATGAAGATCTAAAGTAGGTACCTGGTACTGTTCTTCATTTATGGAAAACTCAGAAATGAAGAACAGCGTCTGACAGTGTTTTTGAGAGATTAAATCTCTTTGTTGTTTAATGATTTGACCATGGAATCAATTTGTAGTTATAGTGATACATGAGTACTACAATATCGAATCGATTTCTAGCCAAGAATCACTTTGTATTGGATTTTATAAGTGGTCAAACTAGATACCCTACACACTATCGATGAATTTCTTGGTTTGATGAAGAACATTCAAGAACACCTATAGCGACAGTTTCGTCACTATAGGGTCTTTTAGCGACAGTTTATTTCCAAAATTAATTATTTTTATTAACTAAATAGAAAAAAATTAGTTTTTAATTATTAAAAATACAAAATAAATTATTAAAATTTATTTTAAAATTCAAAAATTAGTTTTTAATTGTTTTGAATATATTTCATAAATATTTAATATTTTTGGAATATTAAAAGTTTTTAATTTATTTAATTATAATGTTAAATAAATTATTTAAAAATGATTTTAATACATGAAAAATTATTTAAAATTATATTATGGTATAAGAAAATAAATTAAGTTATTTTTGATAACTTTTAATATTTTGTGATGAAATTTTATTAATAAATTAATATTAATGATATTTAAGTTATTTAATAAATGTATGATGAAAAATAAAATAAATGATTTAAAAATATATAAAAATTATATAATGGTTATAAAAATATTTTAAGTTATAAAATATAACTTTTGATATTTTGTCATGAAAAATAGTAATATTTTAATATTAATGATATTAACTTTATTTAATAATTATATTAAATAAATAGTTTAAAAATAGTTTTATTGATTTAAAAATCATTTGAAAATGATATAAATGAATTAAAAATATTTTAAATTATAATTAATGACTTTTAAATATTTTGATAAATAATGCATTAATATTTTAATATTAATGGTAATTATTTAAAAATGATTTTAACTCTTTTAAAAATTATTTAAGGGTAATATAAATACTTTAAAAATATTTTGAGTTACTATAACTAACTTTAATATTTTGGCAATGGTTTCATTAATAGTTTAATATTAGTGATAATAGATTTGTTTAATTTTTAGATCATTTAATTATGATTCCGGTATTTAAAAATTCATGATTTATTATAATAAATGTTTAAAATTTATTATAAGTCATTTAAAAATAATATGACCGATACTTATAGATGTTGAACTACAGGATAGAGTCTTAGACTAGATAATTACTCGATAAAATCGTCGGTACACCGACATGTTTCAGAAATTGATCTGGACTTGTATAATTTGTCTGTATATGTGTTTGTTTGTGATTCAATGACTGTGAAACATGTGTGACAATGTGCTTAATTTATGTGCTGACTGCAATAAGCAGTGCTATGCGTATCTTACCTTTGCATTTCCTTTATGCAATGGACATGAGTAAGAAGTTTCAGAATTATTATTATTATTATACTATATTAATAACCTTATTGTCGTATATATTCTATATCCGATCATTGTTTATCAACATGTTAGTATATGGTAATTCAGATATATATATATATATATATATATATATATATATATATATATATATATATATATTTATAATCGTCTAAGCTATTTGACCAGCTAGACACAGATTTAGAAATATCGTTGAATATGATAGAACTTCTTTGTATCCAATCAAATTGTTTTGGTTCGGATTCCAGACTAGAATGAACATCCCGATCAAGGGAAAACTTTTATGCGCCCAAGGCGGACAGAGTGAACGATCACTTTTATGCGCCCATGGGATGTACACCCTCGCGCCCGTAAGTTATGACTGTTTGCGGATGAAGTTCTGCTAAACCTATTCGAAAATTAAAAATAATGTTCATAGTATGTCAACTAAACACCATATATAGTCATTACGTAGTTTCAAAATTTTGAGATAGAATTGTTATGTTAGTATTATCGGTTCAGTTTACTTCACAACTATAGATTTGTTGTAGAAGTGATGTATAAAGAAAATATTTAATTCTTTCAGCTAATTATATTTATAATTGTTATTACTTGCTGGGCACTCAAATGCTCACCCTTGCTTAATTTAATTGTTTTCAGCTTAGTGTGAAAAGCTAGAAGGTTCAGTCAACATCAAGTGAAAAGGAAAGCAAACCGAATATGTTTAATGATATCTTTTGTAATAGTTAGACTGTATTAATATAATGATATGTATTATATATCATGTAAAGAATTATAGTAAAGGTTGCGTACTTGGGATTAGACTCTGATAAATGTAAATTAAGTTTGATATTCATATTATTGTTATTATTATTAGTATTATTCCGCTCATAGAAATGGTATCGTAAAGCACCGAGTTCGGGTTTTAAGTACCTGAATTTGGTGGCGTTACACATTCTCTCTCTATATTTTCGGTATGATAGTGGAAGTGAGTGAGAAACTAAGGCAATATCATGTCTTAGCAAGCCTTGATCAGCAACCAAAGATCAAGATCAATGTTTAAAAAGGTATAAAACCCTAGCCTTGCAAATCCACGTGTTTCATGTTATATGTTGTTGTTTATTGTTTAGAAGTGTGTATAAGGATGTTATTTAGAGATCCAAAATGAAACATCATGGATCCATAACATCTAGAAGCCAGAAACTAAGTTTTTCAAACTGACTTAGAACCCTAATTTTAAGGTTTGACAGCCATATGTCAGGGTCTCTAGATTCTTTTGTGTCAGATGTTTAGTGTGTTTGAAGTTATAGATTTGTTCTATGCGATGTGGACTATGATCTAGAACTAGAAACAGGGTCAGATCATGTATAGATTTCAAGTTATAAGTGGTCAAAGTCGGTTGACCGACCATGATCAAACAGTTCTGGAAAACCCAGATTTGCCCAAAAAGCTCTGACAAGCTTTTCAAGACCTTAGATCTTACTGTGTTTAAGTGATTAAGCCATGTTGTTGTTTTGATGTTGTAGTCTGACATAAGGACTACACAATCATGTCCTTAGATCACCCCGATCCTTAACATAACCATAGATAATTATGGTCAAAGTAGGCTTGACCGACTGCGTATGAAGATTTTTGGAAAACCCATAAACCTTCAAGAGTCGTATTTCTGACAAGGTTTGACTGGCTTTAATATTGTGATTTAGTTGTTGTAATGATGATATGATGATATAGAAATGTACCATGCCATGTGTTCTAAAAGATTGAACCATTAGATTAGACAAAGCAAACCCAGAACGCAAGATATAAGAATCTAAATATAGC
Organism: Panax notoginseng; assembly: GCA_016801055.1. Classification (NCBI taxonomy): domain Eukaryota; kingdom Viridiplantae; phylum Streptophyta; class Magnoliopsida; order Apiales; family Araliaceae; genus Panax; species Panax notoginseng. The sequence goes on along the minus strand of CM029016.1, from coordinate 183,182,794 downwards.
ACCATGAATTGTTCTTCATTTTCTGGAAAACCCATAAATGAAGAACAGCTTTGTCAGACTTTTTGAGAGCTTAGATCTCTCAGATATGATATGTGTTGGCCATGAACTTGTTTGATAATGATAGTATTACATTTATAGTACAACATAAACACTTTAGCGAACCTAGAAACTTGATAACCAAATATCTAGAACCGGTTAAAGCTAGCAACTTGAACACTGACTATGAGTTTCTGGGCAGGTTGAAGAACACCTATAGCGACGGTTCTGTCGCTATAGGGCCCTTTAGTGACACTTTATTTTTCGAAAATTATTTCTTTTATTAAATAAATAGAAAAAATAGTTTTTAATTATAAAAATTAAAAATAAATTCTTAAAAATTATTTTAAAGCCTAAAATTGGGTTTTTAATAATTTTGAGTATATTTCATAAATATTTAATATATTTGGAATATTAATGGTAATTAATTTATGTAATTATAATATTAAATAAATTACTTAAAATTGATTTTAATACTCAAAATATCATTTAAAAATATATTATGGTGTTAGAAAATATTTTAAGTTATTTTTAATAATTTTTGATATTTTGTGATGAATTTTATTAATAAATTAATATTTATGGTAATTGATTTATTTAATGACTATATTAAATAAATTATGAAAAATTAGAATTTATGATTTAAAAATCATATAAAAATAATTTAGGGGTTAGAAAAATATTTTTAGCTATCAAATATAACTTTTGACATTTTATCATGAAATACATTACTATTTTAATATTAATGGTAATTATTGGATAATAGATTTAAATGTTTAAAATTCATTTAAATGAGAAATTAAGGTCTTAAAAATACTTTGAAATATTATAAATATATTATAATATTATGTTATTATTTTTATTAATATTTAATATTAAATAAATATTAATGATAAGAGGATAATGTGGTATTTATATCATATAAATACGATATAAGTGATTGAAAAATTGTGATAAATGGTAATAATTATTTAAAAATTATTACGAGCTTATGAAAAATATTTTGACTGATAATAAATTATCTAAGATAATTATGAAATAGTTTAGTTGGGTCTTAGTGAAATTAGGCTCGATATTTATCCGAATAGGATGTCGGGATGTAAAATATAACGATCGAGAAATTTGTAATTTAATTTAAATATTTATTAATTAAATAAATAATTTAAATAAATTATTTATTGAGGGAAATAAATAATTGATGAATTGTGGTGCATTAATTTATTAACTAAATTGATTAATGTTAATTAAATTAAATAATGGTAATTTTATTTGAAGGATTTAATTTAATAAAATAATTAAATTAAATGAATTGTTTTATATTAAAGAAAATAAGTAAAACAATGTTTAAGGAAAATTTAATAATTAAATGAGATATATAATTATTTATTAATTATAAGTATAATATGATTATAATTATTATTATTATAAGATATTTAAGTGAACCAAAGTGTGACAAGTGAAATATAAGACTATTAAAATAAATGGGAATGGGGGGAATTGGTGTGTGGCCAAACAAGGCCTTGTGGCCTTTGGTCTAATTTAACTAACACAGACGTATTGTATTTTTTTACCTGACGTACGTGCAGGTGAGGGAGGCCAGTTATATTAACGCGTCTATTTTTCTAAGACTAACTAGATAACAGAGAAATAGAGATAGAACAGAGAAAGAGTGATAGAGGTTGTAAGGAAGACTCTGTAGATTTTGCTAAGGAGTTGTAGTATCAAGGTTCTAATTATCCTCTTCCCATCAATCAAAGGATTAAGGTATAATTCAGTCCTAAAATTCAAAGTTTAAATTTTATTTTAGTTATTTGTAATTGGTTTTGTTGGCTTGTGGTTTCAGACGTTGATTATATGATGTGGTTTATATTGTAGAATCTGTTGTCATCATATATGAGTGTTCTTTGATTATCAAATTTGTGAGAAATTGAATTGTAGGAAAAAGTTAGTAATATTAGTGTTTATACATGAAAAATGGCTTTAGAAAGTACAAAGTTTCATGTTTAATATGTATGATAATCTGTAAATTGATGTTGGATTATCTTAGTATGTTAGGAAACGAAAGCGGCGTACTTCGAATCATGTCAATTGGTTAAGAAACGAATTTGTGGCGATCAAATTCGCTAAAAGTGTTAAGATTGAAGAAATATGGAAAATTATGGTTTTAATTCGTCAAAATTGAATTTATATAATGTTTATGTAGTTGGAATGGTGAATAGCATGTTTAGTAATGTTATTACAAAGTTTTAGTTGCTAAGTGTCATGAATCTCTGTAGAATTGAGATTTTTGGTCTTGAGCAGAGTCTGATTTTGAGAGTCTGCAAAAACGGTTTCTGGTGTCGAGCGCGGGCGCGCTGCCTCTTGGCACGGGCGTGCCGGACTCTATGCTAACCATGGCGTTGTCGCGCCAATGGTCAGTCAGACCCAGTGTTGAGCTGTTAACAACATAGCTTGGAAATTATTAACTTAACATATTTTAATTGTTTGCAACGGACCTAAAACATGTTACAAGACATAGTAATGTATTGTAATCATAACGCCGAAACTATAGATTATGAATTAGTAAGTGGTGAAAGATTGTAATGTGATGTCATTTGAATTGGAATTGTTTTGTAATCACCATGTCGTATATTATGATATAACTGATAATTCAGTTTCGTGTTACGTGAATGAGTAGGATAATCAAGTTCTGTGACACCCCCAAATCTCGGTACTTTAATACCTCAAGATCTGGTGTTCACTTAATCAAATCATTCATATCTAACTACCCAATCATGATAAAAATTGAATAATAAACCTTCCCTTAAGGGATTACATAAACAAAATCTCCCAGGTTATGTAACCTTTAATTACAATTATTCAAATGCAAAAATTAAATAAATACTTCATTACATCAATCAAATTAAAGTCTGGTAAATAACTGTCAACATATTACAAGTCTTCAGTACTTGTTCATCTTTCCCTTTCCTTTACTGGTGCTAAGTACATCTACCTTCTCCTCTTTAGCTGTAATAGTTATATAAGCAAGAGTGAGCAGACAAAGCTCACTTGAAATAACAACGAAGAAAATCTTACAACATTTGCCAACTAATAGGCTCAATAGAACTGAAGAATATGTTCTATTAACATTCTGAAATATACAACTGAGGGTCTAATGACCAAGAACTATGTCCACAGTTATAAGTAATCTTTCAACTTTAACAGTCACAAGTCTATAAGGACTCCACGTACTTAGGGGGATCAGCCCTTCGTACAATGTATTGTGCACAACCATTTCAACGTTAAGCGTAAACCTCTAATAAAAGAGTTGTTCATCTCAGTATTTAGAATACAAGTCCGCACCAAAGTAGGTTTGGTTTGGATACATTATAAGATAATTTAGAATTCAACGGTCATCAACTAAGGATTAGTTGAATACAAAAGAACTAACTGTACGCTATGGAATAATCATAACTGAATAGATATTTGTAACTTAATATCATGCTTCAGGAATAATTTAATAGCATAAACACTGAATAATCATAACATAATTTGCCTGAATCATATAAAGTTAAGGTTATTGAGAATTGGATACTAAGCATGCAAAGTGAATAGTAATTTGAATGATAAAGCTGTTCAACACTAGAATATTAAAATATAGCGATTCGTATGCTAAATAACAAGGTATATATTAAAGAAACTTGCTCAATATTAAAGTATAAGATTTAGAATACTTGTATCCTCATGAACAACTAGATATAAGGACTTTCTCAATAATAAACAATCTAGCTCTACGAAAGTTTAGAGTTAGCAACTTGCGTAATTGTAATTGAATTAAAAGAAATAACGTACTCAACGAAATTAAACTTGCACAACGAAGTGCTAGAGTTAGAAAACTTGCCTTGAGCACAAGCTAAACCTTACAACTTGAATCTCAATACGCTATATATATGTCATCATAACATAATTAGTCACTACCAACACTTTATATATATAAACAAGTATATACATCATGTAGGTTTAATTATCAATTCACATAATCGAATTACATTAATACTAGTTATCCCTTGATAACATGCTCATTCCTAGTTTAGTACTACTGAAATCATCATTTAGCAATCCTATTATTAATACATAACATTTATTTTCAAAATTTGTGTAAACAAATAAAACTATCAGACCATTCTGCTAACTCGTACTGCGGCACCACAATTTACACTATGGGTTGGCGCTCTGGCGCTGCAGCGCGAGACACAGGCCAACGATTGGCGCTGCGACGTGACGCCGGCGCTGCAGCACGAAACTTACACTGCTGGGCCGTGCTGCAACGCCAAACTCCAGACTTCAGCGCCCAGCCTCGGCAACAGCATGAACAAAAAGCCAAATTGGCCTGCAAGCTCCAATCTAACAAACTAATTAACATGTAATACACATATAGACTTCATATAAACATAATTTCAATATTCTTAACATGTTTTTAAACATACAATAACATAAACATGAACTTTATAACACCCAATTTCAATATTTTTGGCAAAAACTCTATTTTTGACATTTTTAATGAAAGTCTTCACTGTAACTTTGTTTTTCAATCAAAACTGTTAATTCATCATAACAAATTTATGTGTATTCATCCTCTTACAAATTCAACAGTCAAATTATAATTTAAAAAACCAATAAAACCTTAATTTTATTTTAAACTAAGTCATATTCATATATTTTCATATAAACACTCTGTAATATAGTTTCTTCATAAAACACATACATACATAAACTAGTTTCTCTATAGTCATATATAAACTCATGAAACCATCTTATAACCAATAATTTATCATATAAAACCATATATCACATACAATTTATTCTTCATGAAGATTTTTACAAAGAATTTTAGAAGAGGAAAAACTAAACTTTAAAAATAAAAGGATTAAGATCCTACCTTTGTTTAAGAAGATGATACCCTTCCCTTTTGATCAAGAACTTTCTTTTCCCTAATCTTTTCTCAAAACCTCTCAAGAATTCTCTCTAATTCTTCTTCTTCTCTTCCTTTTTCTTCTTTTGAGTTTTTCTTTTCTTCTCCAACTCTAATTTACGTAGTAAAAAAAATATAACGTATAGTAGAAATAATATATATTAATTTTATAATATAAATATAGATATAACTTATATCAGTTATGTATGTTTTGAAATTCAAAAGCCATAAGGCTTATTTGGCTAACATAATAAAAATAACCCATTAACTCATATACCTTGTTTGATAAACCTAATTAAAATAAATGGATTAATCTTTATACCTTGTTTGATAAAAATACTATTATATTAAAGAGTTAATATGCATTAAGGCTTGTTTGGCCAAAACTAAAATAAATTCCTTTAGTTTATTTTAATAACTCCTTTATAGCAATGTTCTTTGTCACACTTCTATTTAATTAAATAATTAATTTAATCAATTCCAATACTAATCTATTAAATTACTTTAACACATAAATCACTACCACATAATTATAATTTCCTTTATAATTATAATTTTATTTAACCAACTAACACCTTATTTTAATTACAAATTCCAATTAAAAGATTATAATTTATTTAATCATTATAGGCTTTCTAACTTAATTATTAAATTAAATTAGTATATAATCTCATAACGATTAATTTTCTTAACTCCTTAATTATTTACTCAACAAATAATTAACTAGACCAAATCAAAACAAATTGAACAATAATTTATTCAACAATAAACATATCCATTAAATACTTATATAATTCAATAAATATTTAATATTACAATCTAAAATTTCTAAGTTAAGGATTATAAACTTGATTGAAATGAAAACTAAACTAATGAAATGGATGATTAATGTAACTAATTATTGTTGCTATTTCAATGATATATGTAGGGTAATTGGCTAATATTATTACTTGTGTAACTTATGTACAAGGCAAGTTTCTTATCCTAAACTTTTATTGAGCAAGTTCATAAATTCATTCTCTTTATAAGAATGCAAGCTTTCTATTCCTAAATTATCATTGTACTAGTTTCTAAATTCTATGTTAAAGTTGAGCAAAACTAATCTATCTTGTGTATTATTGTACAAACTCTTGTAACCTAATTCGTTACATCGAGCAAGTTTCACTTTCCTTAATATTATTCGAAGCATATATTTTTCTAATACTTCGATTCAAAGGAGATTGTTCTAACTCTGTTGAATATAGTACTTTGCATGTATATCATGTTTACTCAATTATATATTGTTGTTATTCGATCGTTGACTTTGATAACCTTGTTCAATTATATAATTGTTGTATTAAACATTCAAGTAGTAAGCAAACTCTTATTGATTGAACTAGTCTATTATGAATAGTGTTCTAAAATTCTAGAATCACTGATAAGTTAGTTCCGAGCTAAACTTTCTTTAGTGCGAAAATTTTAAATTCAAACTGAGATGAACAACCCTAACATAGGGGATTTTGTACATGTAACGTTTAGATGTTTGTGCACAATACATGGTACAATAGGCTGATCCCCCTAAGTACGTTAAGCATGGTCTGTATAGTCTAAATGACTGTTAAGGTTGAGGTAGTAATACCTAATCACCGGGGACATAGTTCGTGGTCCTAAGACCTTTAGATATTAAAGTTCAAACTTGTTTTCTATTTTTGATTCATAGAACAAGTTCATTATTGTTCAGCATTTGTTGTTCACTCTCATATTGTTATTATTACTACTCTTTATATCAGTGAGCAATTTTTTGCTCACTCTTGCAATTAACTCTGCAGCTAAAGTTGAAAGAGTCAATGAGCCATCTACTAGTAAAGGAAAGGGCAAGATGTCCTAGTGTTGAAGAATTATTAGAATTTATCTAAATGCATTATGTTACAAGACTTATTTTCTTTTATGATGTATTCTGTAAACTTATGTAATAATTTAAGGTTAGATTTCTTGGGATTCATTATGAGATGATGTAACCCTTTAATGGGAAAGATTATTGTTTAAGTTATTTGATGTTTTTATCCTTTATTATGGGTAGTTAGATGTAATTATTTTGGATAGTGAGCTCCAAATTCTGTGGAAATGAAGTACCCGGATTTTGGGGTGTCACATGTTGGTATCAAAGCTTTAGGTTATGAACCTTAGGTGGGGAAACCTTAGGAAGTAACCTTTAAGAAGTCAGAAAACATAGAGGTGTTTAACTCTTATCGAGTTTTAAGGAATAGATTAAGGCATCCATTGAAGCTAAACAATAAAAGAAATTATGTGCTATGTGTTAATAACTTATGTGCTCGCGAGTATCGAAAATGTTAAGTAAAACTTAAAATATTTTGTTGACAGGATGTCTAACGAAGGATGATCCAGTCCAACTAGGGAGGTGATACCTTAGATACCTAGAGATGACGAACCCCGGGATATTCAGGTTGTGCAGGAATAGTTAATCTAGGAGGATGAGCCTGTGACCGATCCCGAGGAGGGTAGTTCAGAGGATGAGGAGGAAGAAGATCCTGTGGAGTTTCCACCAAACTCCATATCATCTGAGATGTATGACGCTTTGTATGATCAAAATATAGAATTACAGGACAAGGTTGAGGAGCTGAAGGAGTTGATTGAGATGCATCACGCTACGATGGAGCAGAAGGATGCGAAGATTCAGGAACTTGACTCAAGACATGGAAACACAGAGTGGGACCTAGTTCATACTAAGGGTCAGCGTGAAGATCTATTGGCCGTGAACGAGAAGATGAAGACTGATATGGAAAAGTTAAAAGATTGCTTGAAAGAGGAGTCAGCTAAGCGTGCAAGAGTAGAGGACGCTTGGATGAAGGTGACTCACCGTGCAGACCGTGCTGAGGCTAAAGTCCAAGAGAAGAAGGCAAAAATGAACGAAATGGATCATGCCTTTAATTTTGTGATTGATAAGGCCCATGATCGAGTCTTTTATTATCCACCTCAATTTGAAGACTCGCTGTGGTTCGCGATGGATCATAGGACGGCGTATCGTATTATGGAGGAAGAGCGCAAGGAAGCCTCTAAACGTCTTAATATGCATAGGTAGGAAGAATAAGAGTGATAATAATATGTGGTTAATTATGTGAATAAATAAACTTTAAATCCCTTATTTTTCGATGAATAAAGTGGTTGTATGAGTATGTAATCCTAAAACTTTGTCTAGTTCAGGAAAGTGGATGTTAATAGCGTTTATGCTATCTTTAGTGTGTTTTAAAAACATTATGAGTGAATAGAATATCAAAGCTTATTTGAAATAATATGTGTTATAGCGTTAATCTTAGAATGTTTAAGTTAAACTTCAAATACCTAAGAAGTTGAGTAATTAACCAATAAGCGTATATTTAAAATAGAAAATGCCTCCTAGAATAAGACAACCACGTCAACAACCACCCCCTGAGGGGTCTACTAACAATAACAATGAGGCCAACGCTAACCCGGTTCAGCAGTTGGTGACTTTGTTGACGGGAGCACTTGCGAATCAACTGCAAGCTCAAGTTACGACCTTCAATGAATTCAAAGCGGTTGGACCGCCAGAATTTCAAGGGTCTATGAATCTAGTGGAAGCCCAAACCTGGATCATGGAAATGGGGAAAGTGTTCAATGTTGCTAGAGTCAACGAGGATCAAAAGACTGCGTTCGCGACGTTCGTGCTAAAATCTGAAGCTAGCTACTGGTGGTAAGCAATTAATGTTCATGGGAGACAAGGAGTGATAACGTGGGATAGATTTACGGAAATGTTTTTTCAAATGTAGTTTTTAGCGAGTTCTTGGAATCAGTTGGAAGTACAATTTCTGGAGCTGAAATAAGGAACCATGACGGTGCCAGAATATGCTGCGAAGTTTAACGAGTTGGCAAGGTTTGCCACTTATCAAGTCAATACGGATGAGCGTAAGGCGAGAAGGTTCGAACAAGGATTGAAACCCTGGCTATATAGCAAGGTTTCAATGTTCCAATTAAATATATTTGCGGTTATATTAGAAAAGGCAATTATCGTAGAAGGTGGAAGCGATGCCTTGACCAAGTATAATCAAGAACAAAAGAAGAGGACGAATGAGAATAAAAATAAGGCTAGTGGAAGTAACGCTGGAAGTAAAAATCAGAAGAGGAGCGAGAATTTGACTACGAGAGGACAGTAAGGAAGTCAGCAGAAGAAAAAGTTTGAAGCTTGTGCTACTTATATAAAGAACCATACTGGGGTATGCTTGAAGGGAAAGCAGGTGTGTTTCAACTGTGGTCAGGAGGGACACATTGCACCGAACTATTTTAGTCTAAAGAAAGGAGCATGTTTTACCTGAGGTTCGAAGGATCACATGGCTTGGGATTGCCCTAAAAAACCAGCGGGGAGTGCTAGTGTAGGAAAGGAAAACAACAACGGTGGTGGTGCATTGACTATCACTGGACCAACACAGTCAAGCCGACCTACTGCGATAATTTTTAATATGACCGTGCAAGATGCTGTTTAGTCTAAGGATGTGGTGTCAGATATCATTTCAATTAATGGTATTAATGCTTATGTACTGTTTGATTTGGGTGCTACTTGCTCATTTATATCTGATGAATTTACTCAGAACTTAGAATTGCCTCAGGAAAAACTAGATTATCCTTTGAGCATATAGATTGCGAATAGGGAAGTGATTCCTGTTAGATTCATATATAAGAATTGTAGAGTGGTTATAAAAGGTCACGAGATGATAGTAGATTTGATACCAATTAAACTTGGGGAATTCGATGTTATACTAGGAATGGATTGATTATTCAATTATGGAGCAGTAATTGATTGCCAAAGGAAATGTGTTAACCTTATGACTCCGTCAAAGGTGGTGTTCTACGGTAGCAAGTCACCTCGACAAGCAAGTTGTCTGACGATGATGCAAGCTAAGAAGTTGTTAAGATAAGGATGTGTGGGATACTTAGCCTACATAGTTGATACATAGAAGAAGAGTGCGAAGTTAGAAGAGATACCGATCAAAAAAGATTTTGCAGACATATTTCTAGACGATTTGTCGGGTCTTCCGCCGGATCGACAAATCGAGTTTGTGATTGATTTATTGCCAGGAATGGCCCTGATATCTAAGGCACCATACAGAATGGCCCCAGTAGAGATGAAAGAGTTAATGGTGTAGTTGCAAGAATTGCTTGACAAGAAGTATATCCAGCCGAGCGTATCGCCGTGGGGAGCGCCTGTGTTATTTGTTAAGAAGAAGGATGGATCGATGCGTCTCTGTATTGACTATCGAGAATTGAATAAGATCACGATTAAAAATAAGTATCCATTACCTAGAATTGAAGACCTGTTTGATCAACTGAAGGGAGCGAGGTATTTCTCAAAGATAGACTTGAAGAGTGGTTATCATCTATTGAAGGTGAGGCCGGAGGATGTACCTAAGACGACATTCAGAACTCGGTATGGTCATTATAAGTTTCTGGTTATGTCATTTGGTTTAACCAATGCATCGCAGTGTTCATGAATTTGATGAACAGGGTGTTTAAACCATTCTTAGACAAATTTGTGGTGGTGTTTATTGATGATATCCTAGTGTATTCTAGGACCAAGGAGGATCATGTAGAACACTTAAGGGTGACGTTGGAGATATTGAGAAAAGAGAAGTTGTACGTAAAATTTTCAAAATATGAGTTTTGGTTGGAACGTGTACAGTTTCTCGGGCACGTTATTGATAAAGACGAAATTTTGGTAGATCCATCAAAAGTTGAAGCTGTAGTAAACTGGGATCAGCCGAAAACACCGTCAGAAGTAAGGAGTTTCTTAGGATTGGTAGGTTACTATAGGCGTTTTATTTAAGATTTTTCCAAGATTGCAACCCCGTTGACGAATTTAGCCAGGAAGGCAGTTAAGTTTGTTTGGACGGAGAAGTGTGAGAAAAGTTTTCACGAATTGAAGAAGAGGTTGAGTACGGCACCTGTGTTATCATTGTCGAAAGATACAAGGAATTTTTTGTTGTATAGTGACGCATCGCATAAAGGACTAGGTTGTGTGCTTATACAGAATGGCAGAGTTATTGCGTATGCATCACGTTAATTTAAAGATTACGAGAAAGGGTATTCGACTCATAACTTGGAGTTGGCTGCGGTGGTGTTTGCCTTGAAGATTTGGAGACATTATCTTTATGGAGAGAGGTGTGAGATATATACTGACCATAAAAGTCTGAAGTACATCTTTACACAAAAGGACTTGAATATGAGGCAAAGAAGATGCTTGGAGTTTATCAAAGACTATGACTGCGAGATTTTTTATCATCCCGGAAAGGCGAATGTTGTTGCTGATGCTTTAAGTAGGAATGGATGGGAAAAGTTAATGATCTTGACAGCTCGGGAGAAGTTAGTGTCGAAAATGGCTAAAATGGAATTGGAAATTAAATATCTGACAAAATCTGATGAGAAGTTGTTCTAGATAAGAAACGGTTCAACGTTGGTAGATAAGGTGAAGAATGCACAACTTCAGGATGAAGACTGTGAAAAGATAAAATAAAAAGTATCTGAAGGTGAAGAAAACAAATTCAAAATCGATTCGGAAGGGTTACTTTGATTCGAAGAAAAAATTTGGGTTCCGCCAGAACCGTAAGTTAAAGAGGAAATTCTGAGTGAAGCTCACAACTCAAGATATTTGATTCACCTTGGGAGTACGAATATGTACCAGGATTTTAGACATCATTTTTGGTGGCCGAATATGAAAAAGGATGTGGCTGAGTGTGTGGAAAAATATTTAACGTGTCAAAAAGTTAAAGCTGAACACCAAAGGCCAAGCGGATTATTACAACCGTTGGAGATATCGAAATAGAAATGGGAGCATATCACAATGGATTTTGTGGTAGGTCTTCCAACGACTCAGCAAGGTTATGACACCGCTTGGGTGATTGTTGATCGATTGACAAAGTCGGCCCACTTCGTACCAATCGAGATTAGATTTAACCTGGATCGGTTGGCAAAATTGTACGTTAAGGAAATTATTTCAAGACACGGTGTACCTGTGTCCATTGTATCAGACAGAGATCCACGTTTCACATCTACTTTCTGGAAACGATTACAAGAATGTTTGGGAACTTAGTTGAGAATGAGCACAGCGTACCATCCTAAAACTGACGGACAGAGTGAGAGAACCATTCAAACACTAGAAGATATGCTCAGAGCATGTGTCATAGATTTCAAAGGAAATTGGGATGACCATCTACCATTGGTGGAATTTACCTATAATAATAGTTATCACGCGAGTATTGGTATGCCGCCTTACGAAGCGTTATATGGCAGGAAGTGCAGAACTCCGTTATGCTGGGATGAGGTAGGTGAACGTCAGCTATTGGGTCCAGAGTTGGTAAAACAAGCCGTTGAGATCATCAAGGTGATTCAACCAAGATTGATAGCTGCATAGGATAGACAGGAGAAATATGCCGATCAACACCGACAAAATCGGGAATTCGATGTTAGTAGTTATGTGTTCTTAAAAGTATCTCCCTGGAAGGGGAAAATTTGGTTTGGAAAGAAGGGAAAATTAATCCCTAGGTTTATAGGACCTTTTGAAGTGCTTCAACGCGTTGGTGAAGTGGCATACGAGGTAGTTTTACCTCCGGAATTGGTGCATATCTATAATATTTTCTATATCTCGGTGTTGAGACCATATAAACATGACTATAAACAAGTTATAGAATATGAGCCTTTAAAGTTTGAGAAAGATTTGTCATATGAAGAAGTCCCTGTTCAAATTATTGACTGGAAAGAGCAAGTACTAAGGAATAAAATGATACATTCTGTTAAGGTAATCTAGAGGAACCACAATGCTGAGGAAGCTACGTGGGAACTTGAAGATGTTATGATGAAGAATTATCCTCAGTTATTTACTTCATCTTGTATTATAATTTTGGGGACAATCCTGTTAAGGAGGGAAGAATGTGACGAATGAATGTATCGCGTTGTGATTCAAGGGACAAAATCCTTTTAAGGAGGGAAGGATGTAACGATCGAGAAATTTGTAAATTAATTTAAACATTTATTGATTAAATAAATATTTTAAATAATTTATTTATTGAGGGAAATAAATAATTGATGAATTATGGAGCATTAATTTAGTAACTAAATTGATTAATGTTAATTAAATTAAATAATGATAATTTTATTTGAAGGATTTAATTTAACGAAATAATTAAATTAAATGAATTGTTTTATATTAAAGAAAATAAGTAAAGCAATGTTTAAGAAAAATTTATTAATTAAATGAGATATATAATTATTTATTAATTATAAGTATAATAAGATTATAATTATTATTATTATAAGATATTTAAGTTAACTAAAGTGTGATAAGTGAAAACTATATAATATAAGACTATTAAAATAAATGGGAATGGGGGGAATTGGTGTGTGGCCAAACAAGGCCTTGTGGCCTTTGGTCTAATTTAACTGACACAGACGTATTATATTTTTTTACCTGACGTACTTGGGGGTGAGGGAGGCCAGTTATATTAACACGTCTATTTTTCTAAGACTAACTAGATAACAGAGTAATAGAGATAGAACTGAGAAAGAGTGAGAGAGGTTGTGAGGAAGACTCTGTAGATTTTGCTAAGGAGTTGGAGCATCAAGGTTCTAATTATCCTCTTCTCATCAATCAAAGGATTAAGGTAAAATTCAGTCCTAAAATTCCAAGTTTTAATTTTATTTAAGTTCTCTGTAATTGGTTTTGTTGGCTTGTGGTTTCAAACATTGATTATATGATGTGGGCTATATTGTAAAATATGTTGTCATCATATATGAGTGATGTTTGAGTATCAAATTTGTGAGAAATTGGATTGTAGGAAAAAGTTAGTAATATTAGTGTTTATACATGAAAAATGGCTTTAGAAAGTACAAAGTTTCATGTTTAATATGTATGATAATCTGTAAATTGATGTTGGATTATGTTAGTATGTTAAGAAATGAAAGCGGCGTACTTCGAATCATGTCAATTGGTTAAGAAACGAATTCATGGCTATCGAATTGGCTAAAAGTGTTAAGATTGAAGAAATTTGGAAAATTGTGGTTTTAATTGTTCAAAACTGAATTTATATAATGTTTATGTAGTTGGAATGGTGAATAACATGTTTAGTAATGTTATTACAAAGTTTTAGTTGATAAGTTTCATGAATCTCTGTAGAATTGGGATTTTTGGTCTTGAGTAGAGTCTGATTTTGAGAGTCTGCAAAAACAGTTTCTGGTGTCGAGCGCTGGCGCGTTGCCTCTTCGCGCGGGCGCGCCGGACTCTATGCTAACCATGGTACGGCCGCACTACTGGTTAGTTAGACCCAGTGTTGAGCTGGTAACAGCATAGCTTGGAAATTATTAACTTAACATATTTTAATTGTTTGTAAAGGACCTAAAACATGTTACAAGACGTAGTAATGTATTGTAATCACAATGCCGAAACTATAGATTATGTATTAGTAAGTGGTTAAAGCTCGTAATGTGATGCCATTTGAATTGGAATTGTTTTGCAATCACCATGTCGTATACTATGATATAACTTCAGTTTCGTGTTACGTGAATGAGTAGGATAATCAAGTTCTAAGTTAAAGATTATAGACTTGATTGAAAAGAAAACTAAACTAATGAAATGGGTGATTAATGTAACAAATTATTGTTGCGATTTCAATGATATATGTAGGGTAATTGGCAAATATTATTACTTACGTAGCTTACGTACAAGGCAAGTTTTGTTATCCTAAACTTTTATTGAGCAAGTTCCTAACTTCATTCTCTTTATAAGAATGCAAGCTTTCTATTCCTAAATTATCATTATACAAGGTTCTAAATTCTATGTTAAAGTTGAGCAAAACTAATCTATCTTGTGTATTATTGTACAAACTCTTGTAACCTAATTCGTTACATCGAGCAAGTTTCACTTTCCTTAATATTATTCGAAGCATATATTGTTCTAATACTTCGATTCAAAGGAGATTGTTCTAACTCTGTTGAATATAGTACTTTGCATGTATATCATGTTTACTCAATTATATATTATTGTTATTCGATCTTTGACTTTGATAACCTTATTCAATTTTATAATTGTTGTATTAAACCTTCAAGTAGTAAGCAAACTCTTATTGATTGAACTAGTCTATTATGAATAGTGTTCTAAAATTCTAGAATTACTGATAAGTTAGTTTCGAGCCAAACTTTCTTTAGTGCAGAAATTTTAAATTCAAACTTAGACAAACAACCCTAACATAGGGAATTCTGTACGTGTAACGTTTAGATGTTTGTGCACAATACATGGTACAACGGGCTGATCCCCCTAAGTACGTTAAGCAGGGTCTGTATAGTCTAAATGACTGTTAAGGTTGAGGTAGTAATACCTAATCACCGGGGACATAGTTCGTGGTCTTAAGACCCTCAGATATTAAAGTTCGAACTTATTTTCTATTTTTGATTCATAGAACAAGTTCATTATTGTTCATCATTTGTTGTTCACTCTCATGTTGTTATTATTACTACTCTTTATATGAGTGAGCAATTGTTTGCTCACTCTTACAATTAACTCTGCAGCTAAAGTTGAAATAGTCGATGAGCCATTTACTAGCAAAGGAAAGGGCAAGATGTCCAAGTGTTGAAGAATTATTAGAATTTATCTAAATGCATTAAGTTATAAGACTTATTTTCTTTTATTATATATTCCGCAAACTTATGTAAAAATTTAAGGTTAGATTACCTGTGATTATTTATGAGATGATGTAACCCTTTAATGGGAAAGATTATTGTTTAAGTTATTTGATGTTTTTATCCTTTATTATGGGTAGTTAGATGTAATTATTTTGGATAGTGAGCACCAAATTCTGCGAAAATGAAGTACCCGAATTTGGGGGTGTCACATAGAAGTTGTGTCGAATTCAACTCAGACTGAACTAGTTTGACTTGATACCGAGTCTTAGGTGTGTTATAGACTGATAGTATTATGTGATAATGTGTTTATGTTATTTTGTAACTGTATTAAAAATATTATAATGTGATGATATTAATCTAATATTGAAGATCAATATTATTAATATTAGGTCTTCGGAGAAAGCTAAATTGACTGTGTAATAGTAATCGATCGTACAGGCAAGTTCTCTCTAACTCAACCTTGAGTTATGATTATTCAAATATGCTTGTGGTTAATCATTGTTGATTATAACATGTCTATAAATTATTGATTCGTACTTTGTGTGTATTGCACGTGTTCATCAAGTATGAAAGGCTGATCACCTTTATTACCATCTGGTTCAGTTAATATGTTTATGTTCAATATTCGTTCAGTTATGAAAAATTTGTTCATACTAGTTCACAAATATATTATTGAATGTCAGCCAGCTATTATTCAAATTATTTCAATCATGATATATCCTCAAATAAACTTATACTTGCTGGGAAAACTTGTTGCTCACCCTTGCTATATCATGATAAACATTACAGATTAAGACGAATATGTCGGATACAAGAGAATCCAGTGGCAGTGTATGTTGGATAGAATATGGAATATAGGTTTACGTGAAGGTTCTCGACCTTGGGGATAGTGTGTAAGTTTATTGTATAAACAATTTATATTTACATCTTCCGCCAATAGTTATAGAAATGATGTACCAGATATGTGATGATTAGTACCCGGATCTGGGAACTTTACAATTGGTATCAAAGCTGTAGGTTATGAACCTAGGGTAATGTAACCTTAGTCTAATAACCACAGTGATTAGGATACGGACTAACTCAAACAGAGATAGTGACTCGGTAAGATTCAAAGACGAATCTCGGCGAGTTATAAAGATACGGAGTTCCCTAACTCTGATAATAAAGGTGAACAATAGTGATGAATAAATAGAGTCTAAAAGACTAAAAGTACAGGGATAGGAGATCGTAAAACAAAAAGATTAAGACATAGAAATGAGTCATAGTATATACGATGAGATCACCCCGTGATCTTATAAGGTTATAGTATGGAGAATGATCAAGCAAATGATTGAAAAGTTTGCGGCAAAAATGTTGTGTGTAAGTTGTACTATGAATTGGTACAGATTTAGGAAAGGATTATGAATACGAATTAAATGAAATCCGTATTGAGAATGGAGTTAGGAATAAGTGAGATTTCAGTTGTACTATAAATTATGTCGCGTTATTTGTTATACACGTGTTGAGAAGGTAATTCTTTTAACATGTGTATAACAGATAGGTAGGGTATAGGTAGAAAATATAAGATTAAGTACGAGTTCTTAAAATTCATACTTATGGTAAGTTCGTGACTCATAATTATATGAAATGTTTATGAACCCCTCAGCAAATGGACGCCAAAGGTCTGACTAGGACAAGTTCTTAAACTCATATGATTGTGAAAAGTTCCTGGACTCATGAGTATAGTTTGACAAACTGGGAATAGTTATGTGTGAATGGAGAATTGACGATAATAGGAATAGATAGACTGTTTAAACAATGGATCATTAGTGGAAGATTAGGTTTTTCCAAATCTTTTAGCTATGTTAGACTCGAAATTTTTGATATCAAGCTAAATACGCATTATGTGCTTTTAAAAATGAATTTTTATTCTCAACTCTTGGTGACCATTGTATATGCATGGACTTCGGGCCACCTACACCTCGTTACCTATTGAGATGATAAAATAGATTTGCAAATATTTTTAGAACGAGTTAAAGAATAGTCTATGCTACTTGTTTCGGCTAGACGAAAATGATTTGAAATAACAAAATTTATTTTATTATCATTAATGTATCATGTAACCTGGTACACTCACTACTACAAAACAGCAAATAGACAACACTTAAACCATAATTTTTTTTATAAAAACGTTGTGGTATTTTTTTTACAACCTTTTTAAAAAAACGTTGTAGATATATATGCAAAAACGTTATCTATTTAAAAGGATATTTTTTTAGTTTTAACTAGATAACATTTTTTTTAAAAACGTTGTCTATCAAGAAAAACACGGAGCTTTAAAAAATCTCACTAAAGTGAAAAGAGGAGGGAAGGGCTCGTCAGTACAAACAATTTTCAAATTGATTATTTTTCTCTCTCTAGGTTCTGCTTCAATTTGAAGCTCTTTTCGTCTCTGTGTGTAATCCCCGTACAGTAACACGAGGGTTATTGTATTCGTGTACTTGAACTAGGGTTTATATCCATTTTAATTTTGGCCAACGGCGATGGAGAAGCTGAGGGATTTGTCGTTGCCGATTGATGTTCCTCTATTGGATGCCACCGTCCCTGCTTTCTACGGAACCGGATCTAAGGAGAAGGTGAAATATGATGTTTTTCTGTTATTTTATCTCTTTCTATGTGTGTGTGTTTGTGTGAATTATGTGTATTTGACGAGAGGAATGTGGGGGAAGAGTATGCAATTGACACTCATTTTTTCACTTTTTTATCTCATGTGGAAGTAGAAATTTATTTAGTTTTAGGGTTTAAGATGAGTTTGCAAGAGAGTAAACTGGTCATTGTTGATTCTATTAAGCAAGATAAACCTTTTTTGTTCAATTAATTTTGTCATCTGTTTGGTTAATGCTAAACCAGAGGAAGGATTTAAGAGTTAAATATTTTAATCTCAGCGTGCAAGGAGGGGGGATGGGAGGGGATTGAAAGGGAAAAGTAAAGTAAACCAAAAACAAAACAAGCATTTACAACTAGGTGGTTGAGCGTCTACTTTGGGAGAAATTAAACAAATTTTATAACTATGTTCCCCTTTTTTTCATCCAATATTTTTCTGACATATTTCCAATTCAATTTATATTACTTTTATTATATATATATTTTTTAATTGTCACCGTCTTTGATGCTACATAGGAATGTTGCGGACCAGATTTGTCCAAAGCATGCTTTCTTTTGTCATTGTCTCTGCAATGGATGGAGGTGAACCCTGAAAGACTTTGGAACCATTTTTGTGGTTCTTCTTTGTCCCTTGTTCATATGTTTTGGTGTTTGCTTCTGGGTTGTCATATTGTACTCATTTCAATATTCAATTGAAGTTGAATCTTATATGTCAGTTATTGTGATTAACTCCAAGTCACAAGGTTAATAAGCTTAGTCCATTTTTCTGAAACATTTTCTGTAACATAGTAGACCATAGTGATACTATCATATCCCACTTTGTTTTTTGTTTTTTTGCAAAACTTTTGTGATGCCTTCTAGGATGTGCATCAATCCAATACATAATAAGAAATGGATTCTTCATCAGTCCAACAACGAAAGTTTAGAGGACAGGTGAGTTTTCTTTTGGTTATCTTGATACTATCCCTTTACATGTACTTCTTGTCTCTTTATGGAACCAAGTAGATTCAGAGTTTCACAATTTAACATGGCTACTGTCATGGGTTTTCATATTCATACTTATTGGTTGCATGGTTGTAATAAAGAGGAAATAGGACAGGGGGATGCTACACATGTATTATAGTCTTTTACATTTGTTAACTTTTATGATAATTGCAAAAAGAATAAATGAGTACCTTGTTACATGGTCAGTTGTTCTTTTCCTTTTATAGGAATGACTCATAAGAGTTAAACAATATCGTTTGATGCATTTGTATGTGATTAACTTATGTTAGGTGGGCAGCTAGCTCTTGTGCCATGGACTCTTAGTATGATCTAGATCTCATATCCAAGACTGTACCTGTAATTCTGGATAATTCAAAAATGTGGTATCAAGTCCAATCAACGAGTTTGAAGTTAGGATCCAGAGGGGTTGCTCATGTAGCAGGAGTTTCTCGGGCTAATCTAAAAGAGAAAAGTCTGCACTCAAATATTTTGCTCATTAATAGGATTGCAAGCCCTCTTTCCTGGTAAATGTGCTATATCTTAGATAATAGTCTCTCTCTCTCATTCTCCCTTTAGTTCCATGCACTGAATTTATTGGATATTTTCATTTCTTGAGATATCGCAATGTGTTCAGTTATCTATGTTCACATGTTCTTGAAAAGAATATAATAGGCAAAGTCATTTTTTTTAATTTTGTGTACTTCTATAACATAGTTTGGTTTTGTCTAGCCTGAACTATAATACGCGATTCGGTCGCAAAAAGGGTCTGACATGCATTTGGAAGTGAATTTAAATTGTTTCTTAGATTAAAGTTTATGTGTTATAGTCCTTTTGTTTTGGTTTAGGACTTTTTCATACTCTCTCTCTCTCTATCTCTGACACGCAGACACATACTCATGCACACGTGCACTCACAAAACTTTGATGGTGTCTTCCTTGCAATGTAATTATCAACCTCCTTATGAAGTGGGTAATGATTTGGCTGAGTTTTTTGAGTCTTGAAAGTTTTTGTGTAGGTATTAATCATGATAATCATTCAGGTTTATGGAGTGCAAGGATCGAAAGAATCAAGGTCATATCATGTTGTCATATTCATTTCTTCCTACCATGGCTTCAAAGAAGCTACGAGATACAGCAGAGAAGGTTAGTTTATGGGTTGGAGTGTTTGTGAAGTCTGAGCGCTGATGTGGCCCAATATTAATACAAATATATAATGCATTGTTAAAAGTATCCATAATCAGTTGGTGATTGATGGATAATATACTCCCCGAGTCTTTCACAGAGTTCTGGCTGCAAGAGGGATGAACAAAAAATAAATTATGCGACCATTTCAAACTTGTGTTGTTAACGTGCAGCCACAGTTGCTGTGTAATTATGTGTAATAAAATGTCATTCTCATATCCTTCATTCCTCACTGTTTTTTATGTTTTTTGGCATCAACGCATTGGAGATATATTCCATTTTTGTTGTGATCGGTTCTCATCTATGAATTAATGTCAACCCTGCATATTAAGATGCTCTTTGGTGATTATGATGATATCCATGTTCGTCGAGGTGATAAATTGAAAACTAGGAAGGATAGAAATGGGGTTGATAGGAGCTTACATCCACATCTCGACAGGGACACACGTGCAGAATTTATTCTTTGTAGAATTTCAAAATGGGTTCCACCAGGACGAACTCTTTTTATTGCTTCAAATGAGAGGACCCCAGGTTTCTTTTCTCCTCTCTCTGTGAGGTAATTAGTTTTGTTGCAATTCTTTTGTATCTTCACTTACTGACTACATGCTGCATGAGCCAAACTGATATATGTTCGCATCTAAACCAAAACAAACTGTAGTTTTAATTTTGCCTATAATAAATTAAACATTCATAATTATTTAATTTGTATACGACTTAAATGCAACTGTAATATGTGTTTTTGTGAGAATCATTACATGCATCTACAAATTTAACCTTTTTAGCTGATGACTAATGTTACAGGTACAAGTTAGCATATTCATCCAATTACAGCAACATATTGGATTCATTGAATGAGAATAACTACCAACTTTTCATAATAGAAAGGCTTATCATGATGGGTGCAAAAAAATTCATTTGAACATTCAAGGAAGATGATACATATCTCAGCCTTACTAATGACCCAAAGAAGAATACAAAGTTATGGTAAATACTTGTTAATTTTGTCATCTGTATGGATTTCTGATGGTTATATATTGGGTGCAGATCAAGGATGGTTTTGCTGAGGGGAAAGATTTGGTTGTGAGTGTGATGTCTGCGAAGGTGTTGTTCAAGGTGACAGACAGCTGGCTGATCCATGTAAGCGAACTTTTAGAGCTAAAAATATATTTTGATCAAATTACAAGATTCATAATCTCGGTTGCGAGGTGATTTTCTTCATTTTGAAGATATTTAGGTTAGAAATTAGTAGATGGCCATGAGCATTCTGGAATTTTTGAAGATAGTGAGAACCATGGGTACTTGCAGGGTTCTGGAAGCATGTCAGATCCAGAGTTGTCACTGGGAAATGGATGTTTGCGGGGGATTGGAGTATCGAAAAATGGCTTGGTAGAAGAGTTGAAGGTTGCGCATTTAACCCTTGGTTTCTTAATTTATTCTTTACTTTTGGTGCAGAGAAATACTGTTGTTTATATACTGCTTGGGTTTTCTTTTTCATTCTTCCTATTATATGAGGAATCAATTTGGCAGTGATGAAGATTATTGGGGGAAAAAAAGAAACATTAGTGGTTAGATTTTATGTAAAGATGTAACAACAATTATGGTCTTTGACTATTGTATGTTCCTCTCCTTTGTAACAACAATTATGTTTTTCGACTATTGTATGTAAAGATTTAACAACAATTATGGTTTTCCATTATGGTGTTTGTCAAAACTGTAGAATTGTGTGGTTGGATAACTTGGAATCTTTGATAAATGATTGAAGTTACAATTCTTTTAATCTTTCATGCTATAATATGCTAATCTTTCAGGTATTAGTATATTGCAGGTGTATTGGTAATGTAGGTGAACAACAACCTTTTTTTTCTTTTTTTTAATCTACAACATTTTAAAAAAGTTGTGTAAATATGTCTAAATGTTGTCTGATATACTAAACAACAACATTTTTATCCAAAAAATGTTGTGGAATCATACTTTTTACAACGTTTTTAAGCATCTGCTAATTTTTGAAAAACAAATCTACAACGTTTTTTTTTCCTAAAAAACGTTGTGTATTGTGCTTAACTACAACATTTTTAAAACATTGTGTAAGGGTGTCAAATAGATAACACCCTTAACCACAACATTTTTCTGACTAAAACCACAACGTTTTTTCTGCGTTGTCTATTTACTGTTTTGTAGTAGTGACTGATGATAAAAATGATGGAGTTGTAAATACAGGAATACTTAGTTTTGAATTCGATCTAAAAATCATTGTTCCACTATCGTATGATGTGTTATGACAAAGTCATACAATGGCGTCATCCTCAAACGGGATGTTAAATACAGTTCGGTGTCATAACATCATATTCAAAGTAAATATTTTCAAAAATTTAATTTGCCAACGGCGTTTGGCTATACACATTCGTATATCGTTTGAAATTGATTATTGATATGAGTCTTTGCTATTTGATTTCGGATAGACCTATATTTATGAAAACTCTAAGCGTTCTTTCAAAATTTTCCCGAACCAAATTGTCTTGGTACGGAATCCGATAAAACTGAGGTAAAATTTTTGTGCCTATGGCAGTGACGAGAAACAGATCAGACCAGCAGTACTTAATAACTACAGGGTATACCGAGCTAATTACCCACTATGTCTGCAAGATAAGACGGATTGCGGATGAATTTATGAATAAATCTTTTCGAAAATGACAGATAATAGTCTATATGACTCCTCAACACTATTTGAAAAAAGTTTACTCATGTAAGAGGTGTATTGGGTAGCATGTGATGATGTGTATGAAAGGTGTAAGTTGTATGGTATAAGGTGTAAGTTGAATTTTGGGGACGAAATTCTTAGAAGAATGGGTGAATGTGACAACACGAGAATTTAGATAATTTATTTAAATCTTAAATGATGGAATAATATACCTAGACAAAAAATAAGTGTATAGATTTGAAGTTTCTGTGAAGAAATTTTAAGGATTTCAAAATTCTGTGAAGGATTTTGGTGGATTTAAAATCTTTTGGTAAAGAGGTACAAGGTTAATTATCTAAGTGTATACGAGTCGGTATATGTGGTCATATGAGTGTATAGTTTGGGGATAAGGATCAAATTTTGATTAGATGAGTTACATTAACGGCAAACCCTAAAATTATATTGAGAACGTTAAGGTTAAGTTATTAAACCTTAATCAGTGATTTTATGTGTATAGTTGTGATTTAAGATCAAGGAATTGATTTGATAAGCTATAACTTTAGCAAACCCTAAAGTTGGGTTAAGAACGTCATGGTTAAGGTTAGAAAACTCTAACGACTGTTTAGAAACCCTAGCGATACGTCCGAAAATCCTAATTTTAGTTTTGGGAATCCGAAACCCTAATTCAAATTTTGAAAACACTAATTTGGGAGCTCAGATGTTAAGAATAAAAGATTAAGTGTTATAAGTTGTGGGATAAATGGGAAAGGTCTAAAATGCCCTTCAAATTACAAGGAAAAAGACCAAATTGCCCTTAATGAGAGCGAAATGACCAAAATGCCCTTTTACTTAAACTTTAAGCAAAAGATATTTGAAATTTGAGGTAAGGCACCACTTGTGCTTGCCATGTGTTAGTGGCAACTTGGATCAACTAATTTTGAACACCTAGCCACATTTGCACCCATGGAATCAAAAGATAAGAATTAAAAGTAAGAAAATTACTTACTTTATTACTCAAACCAACCAAGACCATTCGCTCTCTATATTTTTGGGTATGAGAGTGGAAGTGAGTGAGAAACTAAGGCAATATCATGTCTTAGCAATCCTTGATCAGCAACCAAAGATCAAGATCAAAGTTTAAAAAGCTATAAAACCCTAACCTTGCAAATCCATGTGTTTCATGTTATATGTTGTTTAGAAGTGTGCATAAGGATGTTATTTAGAGATCCAAGATGAAACATCAAGGATCCATAACATCTAGAAGCCAGAAACTAAGTTTTTCAAACTGACTTAGAACCCTAATTTTAAGGCCTAATAGCCATATGTCAGGGCCTTTAGATTCTTTTGTGTTAGATGTTTAGTGTGTTTGAAGTTATAGATTTGTTCTATGCCATGTGGACTATGATCTGAAACTAGAAACAGGGTCAGATCATGTATATATTTCAAGTTATAAGTGGTCAAAGTCGGTTGACCGACCATGACCAAACTATTATAGAAAACCCAGATTTGCCCAGAAATCTCTGACAAGCTTTTTAAGGCCTTAGATCTTACTGTGTTTTAGTGATTAAGCCATGTTGTTATTTTGATTTTGTAGTATGACATATGGACTACACAATCATGTCCCTAGATCACCTAGATCCTTAACAGAATCATAGATAATTATGGTCAAAGTAGGCTTGACCGACTGCTTATGAAGATTTCTGAAAAACCCAGAACTCAAGATATAAGAATCTAAATATAGCACTATGAACTATTTTTCATTTTCTAGAAAACCCAGAAATGAAGAACAGCTTTGTCAGAGTTTTTGAGAGCTTAGATCTCTCAGATATGATATGTGTTGGCCATGAACTTGTTTGATAATGGTAGTATTACATTTATACTACATCATCAACACTTTAGCAAACCTAGAAACTTGATAACCAAAGATTCAGAATCGATCAAAGCTAGCAACTTGAACACTGACTATGAGTTTCTGGACAGACTCAAGAACACCTATAGCGATGGTTCTGTCGCTATAGGGCCATTCAGTGACACTTTATTTTTCGAAAGTTATTATTTTTATTAAATAAATAGAAAAAAATAGTTTTCAGTTATGAAAAATACAAAATAAATTCTTAAAAATTATTTTAAAGCCAAAAAATGTGTTTTTAATAATTTTGAGTATATTTCATAAATATTTAATATTTTTGGAATATTAATGGTAATTAATTTATTTAATTATAATATGATATAAATTACTTAAAAATAATTTTAATACTTGAAAAATCATGTAAAATTATATTATGGTGTAAAAAAATATTTTAAGTTATTTTTAATAACTTTTGATATTTTGTGATGAATGTCATTAATAAATTAATATTAATGGTAGTTGATTTATTTAATGAATATATTAAATAAATTATGGAAAATTATAATTTATGATTTAAAAATCATATAAATATGATTTAAGGGTTAGAAAAATATTTTTAGTTATAAAATATAACTTTTGATATTTTGTCATGAAATACATTAATATTTTAATATTAATGACAATTATCGGATAATGGATTTAAATGTTTAAAATTCATTTAAATGAGAAATTAAGGTATTAAAAATACTTTGAAATATTATAAATATATTATAATATTATGTTATAATTTTCACTAATATTTAATATTAAATAAATATTAATGATAAGAGGATAATGTGTTATTTATATCATATAAATACGATATAAGTGATTGAAAAATTGTGATAAATGGTAATAATTATTTAAGAATTATTACGAGCTTATGAAAAATATTTTGACTGATAATAAATTATCTAAGATAATTATGACGAAGTTTAGTTGAGTCTTAATGAAATTAGGCTCGCTATTTGTCCGAATAGGACGTCAGGATGTAGAAATTATGTTGGATTCAACTCAGGCTGAAATAGTTTGACTTAATACCGAGTCTTAGGTGTGTTATAGACTAATAGGATTATGTGATAATATGTTTATGTTGTTTTATAACTGTATTAAGAGTATTATACTGTGATGATATTATTCTAAAATTGAAGATCAATATTATTAATATTAGGTATTCGGAGAAAGCTAAATTGACTGTGTAACAGTAATCGACCGTACATGAAAGTTCTCTCTAACTCAACCCTGAGTTATAATTATTCAAATATGCTTGTGGTTAATCGTTGTTGATTATACCAAGTCTATGAATTATTGATTCACACTTTGTGCATATTGCACGTGTTCATCAGGTATGAAAGGCTGATCACCTTCATTACCATCTGGTTCAGTTAATATGTTTATGTTCAATGTTAGTTCAGTTATAAAAAATTTGTTCATGATAGTTCACAAATATATTGTTGAATGTCAGCCAGCTATTATTCAAATTCTTTCAATCATGATATATCCTCAAATAAAATTATACTTGCTGGGCAAACTTGTTGCTCGCCCTTGCTATATCATGATAAATATTGCAGATTAAGACGAATATGTCAGACACAAGAGAAGCCAGTGGCAGTGTATGTCGGATAGAATATGGAATACATGTTTACGTGAAGGTTCTCGACCTTGGGGATAGTGTGTAAGTTTATTGTATAAACAATTTATGTTTATATCTTCCGCAAATAGTTATAGAAATGATGTACCAGATCTGTGATGATTAGTACCCGGATTTGGGGACTTTACACTCCTTCTCCTTCTTCTTCTTCTTGACAAACACAGCGAATGAATTCTCTCTTTTCTTAATTCTCTAACACTCTGTGTGTCTATCTTCCTCTCCAAACTCTCTGCTCTTAGTTTTAGGATAATACACATAAAAACAACTGATATGACCTTTTTCCACGCACATACTCTTCAGTTAAAAAAACAAAGCGTCTACCGAATATTTTATGCCAATGGCCATAAGGCCGTGTTTGGCTACGCAAAATCCCCCTCTTTCAATTTATTTTGATAACATTTATATTATATAATTTCACTTGTCACACTTTTATTTAATTAATTTTAATAACTTACAATTACTATTATAATAATTATAATTTTCATTATAATTATACTTATGCTTAATAAATTATTACATATCTAATTTAATTATTAAATTAAACTACAACATCATTTTATTTACTTTAATTATTTTCTTAAATATTAAATAATTCATTTAATTTAATTATTTCATTAAATTAAATCTTCAAATAATAAAATTACCATTAATTAATTTAGTTAACATATACACTCAACTAAATTATTACATCACAATTCATTAATTATTTATTTATCTTCATAAATAAATAAATTAAAATATTTAACATAAATTACAAAATTCTCATTCGTTACATGTGTAGATGATAAAGGTTTTGATTCAGGGAATTAAAGTTAGAAGACATAAAAGTTTAAAGTATTCCACATTTTATTAATTTTAACATCGAATAATGATGTATAATCAAAAGTTAGACGTATTGTTAGCCACCAAAGTCGAGAGATGGATTGTATGGATTTTGGGGTCGTTACGCAAATACTACTGCAACTAATTCCAAATCGTGAGTCGGATATCCTTTCCCGCAGTCTTTTAATTAACGCGATGCATATGCAATGTGTGACGCCCCCAGAATAGGTATACAACACCCATTCTGAGTCGCCAAATACATGGTACAGAAAGCAAACTACAACTTCAATAATACAATTGTCGTGCAAAATACGACAACACATACTGAGTTTAAATACAAATATTGTCTTCTAGACAATATCCACACTCAAATAAATCCTCATTACAATTATTCAAACACTATTTTACAGAAATAGTGAGGACTGCTAATACATCTTTCTAGAACCATCACTCCATACCCCGACTAGATCCTGCTATGTTCTCACCTCCTGAGAAGAAAAATGGAACAAAAAGGAAAAGGGTGAGCTCAACTAGCCCAGTAAAGAATATTATGACTAAGATAATATACAACAAATTATCGTTAGTCTTCAACAGGGAAAAATCTGATAAAATATAATCGACAACAAGTTTTAGATCAACAACTGCAGCGAAAACAGCAAACCATTAGAAGAGTCAAGTAGAGAAAGAATTCTACTATCTTCTAAGATTTAAAAGTCCATCATCAATATTTTATCCCTGTAACATCAATTAATAATCATCTTTAACCAAATATTCATCTTTGCACTACAGGCCAAAGATATTCATTTGTATCATCAGTCGGTCATGTTCATCTCAACACCTGTTCATCTTTGCACTACAGGCCAAAGATATTCATCAAGTAATCATACATCTTTGCACTACAGGCCAAAGATATTCAGTAATATCATCATTTAGGACTGAGGATGATGAAAAATATATTAAAAAGAACGAATCCAATGAGACAGAAGGACAAATATTAGGGATTCGTATAACAGTTTATCCAAGATCAATAATACTTCATAATAATCAATTGTGAAGCAGAATTCAAAAATAAAGATCAAAACATGGATACAATCAAAGATAGTAACCATAATAGACATCTTGGACAAAAAGAAAAAATTTTATTTTTCGGTGAATAGTGCCGTATTCGTGAATAGTGCCGTATACGTGAATAGTGACGTATACATGAATAGTAACCCCGACACAAAAAGTTCCAAATTTGATAAAAACTCATATCAATATTTCAGCATAATGATATTGAAGAAAATAATATCATTTAAGAAGAAAATAATATCCCTTACCTCAAAATATCAGTACTTCTGGTCGGAATACCGGTATAAGGCTGAAAGAAACTTGCTCTGATGAATAGAAACTCTCAAAGTATCTAAATACTCACAAAATACACTCAATAATCTAGAGAGAGAAAGAGAGAAATCTTGTTTCTGGTGTTATTTTCAATTCTAACTTAGCCCTCTATTTATAGGAAAATTTTGGTAGGTTTGACCTGCAACCTGATGGCTTTACCTGCTACTATTCCCACCCACCACATTTGAAATATAATTCAGCACATTTCTTCACCAACCACAAGTGGGGCCCACCAATTCTAGAATTTTCCACCAAAATGATAAACTCCGAAAATTCAACAATTTTTGAACCAGTCATCTTGTAAAATTCGTAATAAATCATACGTTCATTTTTAACGGTTCAAAATTTGTGGACATATACTCAACTTATATATGTATAACATATCCAAAAATTACCACGATCCAACGGTCGGATTAAAAATTATAACCCCCGCAAACTATCTCAAAAACCCTGATTTTTAATACCTCCATTCCGACAAAAATACTGACAAAAATCTCAACATTAACTCCTTCATTTTTAACCACAAAAATATATCCCTCATTTATATCCACA
Source organism: Panax notoginseng (assembly GCA_016801055.1). Classification (NCBI taxonomy): domain Eukaryota; kingdom Viridiplantae; phylum Streptophyta; class Magnoliopsida; order Apiales; family Araliaceae; genus Panax; species Panax notoginseng. The sequence continues at coordinate 183,153,349 of CM029016.1, read as the reverse complement.
TAAAATAAATATTTCCTTATCATATGAATCAATAATTAATTATTTACAAATAATATTACAGAATCACATTTATGACAACCAGGCCGTTCCTAGGAAAGAGGGGGCTTTCCAATAAGGATTTCTCCTTACTGGCGCGCAATTAGATGACCAAACCTCTCCTTAGACAGAACTTTCTAGACATTGTCAATAATGTTATCTAATAATATTATTCAAATAATATGAATTATTGATCTGATAAATGAAAATACTGTGCAGCAACAATTATTGAAACAACAATAATATAAAATATCAAAGCAGCAATTATTGAATCAATAAAATAAAATATTGAATAATAACTACTGTAACAATTATTGAGTAGTGCCTTCTTACGTAAGAATCAATAATTGGTGCAATACCGTGTGCTACTGTATTTTAACCACCGGGTATTCCAACAGTATTAACGGTAACAACTACGCCGTTATTTATAAACAACTTATACTTGTCATTTTCTTCATCCAATCGCTTTCCGTTATGGGGCCCACACAAGGCTGCGTCGTCGTACGAATATTCCCCGACAGCAAGAATATTCCACGACCAACCGAATATTCACCGACCAAAAATAAATATTTTATAACCACTTGCTTATTTTGCAAAATTTGCACATTTCACCCATAACCAAAGTATTATATCAAATTAACCCCTTATTATTCACAATAATATTTAGAGAAAATTTGATTTTATTCATTAATAAGTTGGGGTCTTACAACCTCCCCTCCTTATGAAATTTCGTCCTCGAAATTGACGTACGTACCTGATGTTTCAAAAAGGTGAGGATACCTCGCTTTCATTTCTGATTCCAACTCCCAGGTCATTTCTTCAATAGCATGGTTTCTCCACAAAACCTTAACTTGTGGTATAACCTTCGTGCGTAGGACATGCTCTTTCCTATCCAAGATCTTAACAGGTACCTCCTCGTACGTTAAATCTTCAGCTATCTCGTCTGGTTCTAACTCAATAATGTGGTTCGGGTCTTTAACATATTTACGAAGCATAGATATGTGAAAAACATTATGAACACGAGACATGCTTGGAGGTAATGCGAGTCTATATGCCACATTTCCTATTCGCTCAAGAATCTCAAATGGACCAACAAATCTTGGATTGAGCTTTCCTCTCTTCCCAAATCTTGTAACTCCCTTCCATGGTGCAACACGTAATAATACATGATCCCCAATATTAAATTCCACGTCCTTCCGATGAAGATCCGCATAACTCTTTTGTCGATCCTGTGCCGTTTGTATACGTTGTCGAATCGTTTGGATCTTCTCTGTAGTAATGCGTACCAACTCTGGTCCCAACAATTTTGCTTCACCCACCTCGTCCCAGCATACTGGAGAACGACATTTTCTTCCATACAACGCCTCGAATGGAGCCACACCTATGCTCGCCTGATAACTGTTGTTGTAGGAGAATTCCACCAATGGTAGGTACTTATCCCAACTCCCTTTGAGATCTAGGACACAAAGTCTTAATAGATCTTCAAGAGTTTGAATAGTCCTCTCTGATTGTCCGTCCGTTTGAGGATGGTATGCCGAACTGAATCGTAAATCCGTGCCCATAGCTTTCTGCAAGCTAACCCAAAATCGTGAAGTGAATCTTGGGTCACGATCCGAAACTATGGATACTGGCATGCCATGCAATCTCACAATCTCGTTCACGTACATACTAGCAAGACGTTCAAGGGAATAAGTCTCACGTATCGGCAAGAAATGAGCGGACTTGGTTAATCTATCAACAATAACCCAAATCGCATCTATGCCTTGAGAAACCTTGGGAAGACCTGTAACAAAATCCATAGTAATGTGTTCCCACTTCCATTTCGGAATCTCAAGTGGTTGCAATGGACCCTTTGGTACTTGATGCTCCGCTTTTACACGTTGACAAGTTAAACATCTCGAGATAAACTCCGCGATCTCTCTTTTCATATTGCTCCACCAAAATGTATGTCGAAGATCGTGATACATTTTGGTACTCCCAGGATGGATTGCAAACGGTGTGTTGTGTGCCTCCATCATTATTCTATGCTTCAAGTCAAAATCGTTAGGAATACAAAGTCTGGAGTTGACTCGAAGTATTCCTTCTTCATCGATTCTTGCTTTTGGAATAGCACCTTCTTGCACTTTCTTCTTCATACACATCAGCTCCATGTCCGTAGCTTGAGCAGCTTTAACTTTATCGATTAAAGTAGGTTCTACTCGTATATTCGATATCATCATGTGGGTACTTGGAGCCTTCATCTCTATCTCCATCCTTTGCAAGTCATACAAAATGGCCCTTTGTGTTAACAACATTGCACTCGTACCCGCGTATAATCTTCTACTCAATGCGTCAGCTACTACGTTCGCTTTTCCAGGATGATATTGGATGGTATGATCGTAACCTTTCAACAGCTCAAGCCAACGTCGTTGCCGCATGTTGAGTTCCTTTTGGGTGAAAAAATATTTGAGGCTTTTATGATCTGTATAGATCTCCACTTTCTCCCCATACAGGTAGTGTCTCCAGATTTTCAACGCAAAAACGACTGCTGCCAACTCCAAATCATGAGTAGGATAATTCCTCTCATATTCTTTGAGTTGTCGTGAGGCATAGGCTATGACTTTCCCATGTTGCATGAGAACACATCCTAACCCTTTGCCTGAAGCATCGCTGTAGATAACAAATCCATCCGAACCAGATGGTATTGTCAGAACAGGTGCCAAAATGAGTCTCCTCTTGAGTTCTTGGAAACTCTTCTCGCATTCCTCACTCCATACGAATTTTGTATCTTTCCGAGTCAGCTGAGTTAACGGAGTAGCGATTCGAGAAAATCCTTCCACAAATCTCCGATAATAACCAGCTAAGCCTAGAAAGCTACGTACTTCGATTACCTACTTAGATTGCTCTCAACTGTGACTCATATCCCAACTTTCGATAGCACGTCACAATGACACCTATCAGTTTACTACCGCACGAATATGGCGTCCCCTACGGAGAGTCTGGATTCAGTGCATTCCATAAAGGAAGTCACCAGATAAAGGCTCGGTTATCAACTTCTATAGTTAGGTTTTTAACTCCCGAAGTTCAATAGGAGTCATTCGATATAAGATTTTTAGAAATGAGTTTTGTATCGGGTTGAAGATCAATACAAAAATTCAATATCACGCTCTGGGTTAAGCCAGGAAATTCTTCAGGAAATACGTCAAAAATTTTACTAACAATAGAAATATCATTCACATCTGACGTATTTTTGTTCAAGTTCATAACATAGCTAAGAAAGCTTGACATCCGTTTTTCAATAAACGAATGACTTTACGGCTTGATATGAAAGAGTTTGACTTCAATGGTTTGGTTGCTTGAATTTGAATAACAGGTTGCTTAGGAATATGAAAACTAACAACCTTACAAAAGCAATCAATTTGGCATGATGAGTAGTTAACCAATCGATTCCTAAAATCACATCAAAAGCAAGTATCTTTAAAGAGATAAGGTCAACAGGTAATGTGATGGTGCCAACTTGGATCAAACAAGATTTATAAATAGGGGATGTGATGAAAGTTTCTCCTAACGGAGTTTCCACAGATAGGTCAAAGTTTAACTTCTCCGGAATCAAGTTTAAACGTTGAGCACAAGCAGGAGAGATAAAAGAATGGGTAGAACCGGTATCTAATAAGGTATAAACTTCGCAAAAATTTATAATTAACTAACCCGTGTTAATTTCGTTCGGGTTCCTCGCATTCTGACCAGTCACGAAAAACGCTCTTCCAGGAACCGTTGACTTTGACTTATCCGGGACAACTTTTGGAGTCACCATCCCCGCTGAACTTGGTTTTACTACAGAACACTCTCGAGCTATATGACCCTCCTTTCCACAGTTATAACATACCTTGAACTGCTGTGGGCAGTTTGGACTTATATGTCCCTCCTCTCCGCATCTGTAACATCTAACTGGCGGTCGTTCTCCTCCCCTAGAATTTGTTCCTGGTGCTGGTGCTGCTATCGACGTCTTCCTGTCATCGTTAAATCTTCTCTTCTTGAAATTTTCACTTGACTCACCTCTCCTATTATCATGGCCACGGTGACCACCCGAGTGGTTACCGCTTTTGTCCGAATGCTTTCCTTCCCTCTGGTTGTCATTGCTTCGATGACTGCCGTCACCGGTATGACCCTGGTTGTGGTCCCTCGGTTGAACATACTCATTATCTCGCTCTAACAATTAAGCCCTGTTTACAACATCTGAATATAAAGAAAATTTATGAGAGATAAGATATTGTCGAATCTCGGGTTTTAGACCTCTCAGAAACATCCTTGTCATTCGTTCCTCATTTTCGACCAAATGAGATGCAAACCTGGATAACTCTGCAAACTTCGCCTCGTACTGGGACACCGTCATGTTGTTTTGTTCCAGTCTGATAAACTCCACCTCCTTCATATGACGAATACTTTCTGGAAAGTACTTGTCATTGAACAGTTTTTGAAATGTTTCCCAGGACATGTTGAGTGCGTCAGGCTGGGTACGCTTCACAGACTCCCACCAGTAGTCTGCCTCACCGCGGAACATAAAAGTGGCGAATGGAACCTTCTGTTCCTCCGTGCATCCCAAGACATCGAATATCTTGGTAATTTGCTTGACCCACGTTTCCGCCATGATCGGATCCGGCTTTCCCTTAAATTCTGGTGGTCCCAATTCTTTGAACTGCTTAGCTGTGACAAACCGCGCGTTGTTATCATTTCCACCCGTATTCTGCACACGAGTCTCCCTCGTCTGATTTTGCATGAACTGCAAAAAGCTCCTAAACATTCCATCATTCATCGTTTGCTCGGTAACGTTGTTTACAGGAGGAATATTGCCTTCCTGTTGCACGTTCCCCTGGGTGGTGATCAAAGGTGTCTCCACGGTCTGATTTACTCCATTATTAACGTTCTCAGCTGCCATTCTTAAATACTGCCATAAAACAAGGGTTAATAGTCATGTCATATATTATCCCTATACTCTGACCGACCAAATAAATACCAAATAAACTTAGTCAGGTCATACTAGCGAAGGAATTTCCCGTCTCTCCCCTCCTAGTTCTTGTCTCACATCTCAGCCAGGGATCATATCCCTAAGCTCTGATACCAACTGTGACGCCCCCAGAATAGGTATACAACACCCATTCTGAGTCGCCAAATACATGGTACAGAAAGCAAACTACAACTTCAATAATACAATTGTCGTGCAAAATACGACAACACATACTGAGTTTAAATACAAATATTGTCTTCTAGACAATATCCACACTCAAATAAATCCTCATTACAATTATTCAAACACTATTTTACAGAAATAGTGAGGACTGCTAATACATCTTTCTAGAACCATCACTCCATACCCCGACTAGATCCTGCTATGTTCTCACCTCCTGAGAAGAAAAATGGAACAAAAAGGAAAAGGGTGAGCTCAACTAGCCCAGTAAAGAATATTATGACTAAGATAATATACAACAAATTATCGTTAGTCTTCAACAGGAAAAAATCTGATAAAATATAATCGACAACAAGTTTTAGATCAACAACTGCAGCGGAAACAACAAACCATTAGAAGAGTCAAGTAGAGAAAGAATTCTACTATCTTCTAAGATTTAAAAGTCCATCATCAATATTTTATCCCTGTAACATCAATTAATAATCATCTTTAACCAAATATTCATCTTTGCACTACAGGCCAAAGATATTCATTTGTATCATCAGTCGGTCATGTTCATCTCAACACCTATTCATCTTTGCACTACAGGCCAAAGATATTCATCAAGTAATCATACATCTTTGCTCTACAGGCCAAAGATATTCATTAATATCATCATTTAGGACTGAGGATGATGAAAAATATCTTAAAGAGAACGAATCCAATGAGATAGAAGGACAAATAGTAGGGATTCGTATAACAGTTTATCCAAGATCAATAATACTTCATAATAATCAATTGTGAAGCAGAATTCAAAAATAAAGATCAAAACATGGATACAATCAAAGATAGTAACCATAATAGACATCTTGGACAAAAAGGAAAAATTTTATTTTTCGGTGAATAGTGCCGTATTCGTGAATAGTGCCGTATACGTGAATAGTGACGTATACATGAATAGTAACCCCGACACAAAAAGTTCCAAATTTGATAAAAACTCATATCAATATTTTAGCATAATGATATTGAAGAAAATAATATCATTTAAGAAGAAAATAATATCCCTTACCTCAAAATATCAGTACTTCTGGTCGGAATACCGGTATAAGGCTGAAAGAAACTTGCTCTGATGAATAGAAACTCTCAAAGTATCTAAATACTCACAAAATACACTCAATAATCTAGAGAGAGAAAGAGAGAAAACTTGTTTCTGGTGTGATTTTCAATTCTAACTTAGCCCTCTATTTATAGGAAAATTTTGGTAGGTTTGACCTGCAACCTGATGGCTTTACCTGCTACTATTCCCACCCACCACATTTGAAATATAATTCAGCACATTTCTTCACCAACCACAAGTGGGGCCCACCAATTCTAGAATTTTCCACCAAAATGATAAACTCCGAAAATTCAACAATTTCTGAACCAGTCATCTTGTAAAATTCGTAATAAATCATACGTTCATTTTTAACGGTTCAAAATTTGTGGACATATACTCAACTTATATATGTATAACATATCCAAAAATTACCACGATCCAACGGTCGGATTAAAAATTATAACCCCCGCAAACTATCTGAAAAACCCTGATTTTTAATACCTCCATTCCGACAAAAATACTGACAAAAACCTCAACATTAACTCCTTCATTTTTAACCACAAAAATATATCCCTCATTTATATCCACATAAAATAAATATTTCCTTATCATATTAATCAATAATTAATTATTTACAAATAATATTACAGAATCACATTTATGACAACCAGGCCGTTCCCAGGAAAGAGGGGGCTTTCCAATAAGGATTTCTCCTTACTGGCGCGCAATTAGATGACCAAACCTCTCCTTAGACAGAACTTTCTAGACATTGTCAATAATGTTATCTAATAATATTATTCAAATAATATGAATTATTGATCTGATAAATGAAAATACTGTGCAGCAACAATTATTGAAACAACAATAATATAAAATATCAAAGCAGCAATTATTGAATCAATAAAATAAAATATTGAATAATAACTACTGTAACAATTATTGAGTAGTGCCTTCTTACGTAAGAATCAATAATTGGTGCAATACCGTGTGCTACTGTATTTTAACCACCGGGTATTCCAACAGTATTTACGGTAACAACTACGCCGTTATTTATAAACAACTTATACTTGTCGTTTTCTTCATCCAATCGCTTTCCGTTATGGGGCCCACACAAGGCTGCGTCGTCGTACGAATATTCCCCGACAGCAAGAATATTCCACGACCAACCGAATATTCACCGACCAAAAATAAATATTTTATAACCACTTGCTTATTTTGCAAAATTTGCACATTTCACCCATAACCAAAGTATTATATCAAATTAACCCCTTATTATTCACAATAATATTTAGAGAAAATTTGATTTTATTCATTAATAAGTTGGGGTCTTACACAATGACCTTACCGTTATACATAAGCACACAACCTAGTCCCTTATGCGACGCATCACTATATACCACACAATTTCTTATGTTATCCGGTAGAGATAACACAGGTGCCATACTCAACCTTTTCTTTAATTTTTGGAAACCTTCTTCACATTTCTCCTTCCCAATGAACTTTACTGCTTTCCTAGTCAAATTCATCAGCGGAGTAGCAATTTTGGAAAAATCTTGAATAAAATGTCTATAATAACCTGCTAATCCCAAGAAACTTCTTACTTTCGAAGGTGTCTTCGGCTGATCCTAGTTTATTATAGCTTCATCCTTCGATGGATCCACCGAAATCCCGTCCTTGTCAATTACATGCCCAAGAAACTACACATGCTCCAACTATAATTTGCATTTTGAGAACTTCACATATAATTTCTCTCTTATTAATGCCTCCAACGTCACCCTTAAGTGTTCAACATGCTCTTCCTTGGTTTTGGAATACACCAAAATGTCATCGATGAATACCACCACAAATTTATCTAAGAATGGTTTAAACTGTAAGACCCCAACTTATTAATGAATAAAATCAAATTTTCTCTAAATATTATTGTGAATAATAAGGGGTTAATTTGATATAATACTTTGGTTATGGGTGAAATGTGCAAATTTTACAAAATAAGCAAGTGGTTATAAAATATTCATTTTTCCGGAGAATATTCGTTTGGCCGTTGAATATTCTTGCTGTCGGGGAATATTCGTACGACGGTGCAGCCTTGTGTGGGACCCATAACGAAAAGCGATTGGATGAAGAAAACGAGAAGTATAAGTTATTTATAAATAATGGCGTAGTTGTTACCGTTAATACTGTTGGAATACCCGGTGGTTAAAATACAGTAGCACACGGTATTGCACCAATTATTGATTCTTACGTAAGAAGGCACTACTCAATAATTGTTACAGTAGTTATTATTCAATATTTTATTTTATTGATTCAATAATTACTGCGTTGATATTTTATATTATTATTGTTTCAATAATTATTGCTGCATAATATTTTCCATTATCAGATCAATAATTCATAATATTTGAATAATATTATTAGATAACATTACTGGAAATGTCTAGAAAGTTCTGTCTAAGGAGAGGTTTGGTCATCTAATTGCGCGCCAGTAAGAAAAAATCATTATTGGAAAGCCCCCTCTTTCCTAGGAACGGCCTGGTTGTCATAAATGTGATTATGTAATATTATTTGTGAATAATTAATTATTGATTCGTATGATAAGGAAATATTTATTTTATGTGGATATAAATTAGGGATATATTTTTGTGGTTAAAAATGAAGGAGTTAATGTTGAGGTTTTTATCAGTATTTTTGTCCGAATGGAGGTATTAAAAATTAGAATTTTTGAGATATTTTGCGGGGGTTATAATTTTTAATCCGACCGTTGGATCGTGGTAATTTTTGGATATGTTATACATCTATAAGTTGAGTATATGTCAACAAATTTTAAACCGTTAAAAATGAACGTATGATTTATTATGAATTTTAGGAGATGACTAGTTCAGAAATTGTTGAATTTTCGGAGTTTATCATTTTGATGGAAAATTCTAGAATTGGTGGGCCCCACTCTTGGTTGGTGAAGAAATGTGCTGAGATTTTTATTCAAATATGGTGGGTGAGAATAGTAGCAGGTAAAGCCATCAGGTTGCAGGTTAAGTCTGCTTCGGCGTGCTAACATTTTCCTATAAATAAAGGGCTAAGTTAGAATTGAAAATCACACCAAAAACAAGTTTTCTCTCTTTATCTCTCTAGATTATTGAGTGTATTTTGTGAGTATTTAGATACTTTGAGAGTTTCTATTCATCAGAGCAAGTTTCTTTCAGCCTTATACCGGTATTCCGACCAGAAGTACTGATATTTTGAGGTAAGGGATATTATTTTCTTCTTAAATGATATTATTTTCTTCAATATCATTATGCTGAAATATTAACATGAGTTTTTATCAAATTTAGAAATTTTTGTGTCGGAGTTACTATTTATGTATACGTTACTATTCACGTATACGGCACTATTCACGAATACGACACTATTCACCAAAAAATAAAATTTTCCCTTTTTGTCCAAGATGTCTATTATGGTTACTATCTTCGATTGTATCCATGTTTTGATCTTTATTTTTGAATTCTGCTTCACAATTGATTATTATGAAGTATTATTGATCTTGGATAAACTGTTATACGAATCCCTAATATTTGTCCTTCTGTCTCACTGGATTCGTTCTTTTTAATATATTTTTCATCATCCTCAGTCCTAAATGATGATATTACTGAATATCTTTGGCCTGTAGTGCAAAGATGTATGATTACTTGATGAATATCTTTGGCCTGTAGTGCAAAGATGAACAGGTGTTGAGATGAACATGACTGACAGGTGATACAAATGAATATCTTTGGCCTGTAGTGCAAAGATGAATATTTGGATAAAGATGATTATTAATTGATGTTACAGGGATAAAATATTGATGATGGACTTTTAAATCTTAGAAGATAGTAGAATTCTTTCTCTACTTGACTCTTCTAATGGTTTGCTGTTTCCGCTGCAGTTGTTGATCTAAAACTTGTTGTCGATTATATTCTATCAGATTTTTCCCTGTTGAAGACTAACGATAATTTGTTGTATATTATCTTAGTCATAATATTCTTTACTGGGCTAGTTGAGCTCACCCTTTTCCTTTTTGTTCCATTTTTCTTCTCAGGAGGTGAGAACATAGCAGGATCTAGTCGGGGTATGGAGTGATGGTTCTAGAAAGATGTTTTAGCAGTCCTCACTATTTCTGTAAAATAGTGTTTGAATAATTGTAATGAGGATTTATTTGAGTGTGGATATTGTCTAGAAGACAATATTTGTATTTAAACTCACAGTATGTGTTGTCGTATTTTGCACGACAATTGTATTATTGAAGTTGTAGTTTGCTTTCTGTACCATGTATTTGGCGACTCAGAATGGGTGTTGTATACCTATTTTGGGGGCGTCACAGTTGGTATCAGAGCTTAGGGATATGATCCCTGGCTGAGATGTGAGACAAGAACTAGGAGGGGAGAGACGGGGAATTCCTTCGCTAGTATGACCTGACTAAGTTTATTTGGTGTTTATTTGGTCGGTCAGAGTATAGGGATAATATATGACATGACTATTAACCCTTGTTTTATGGCAGTATTTAAGAATGGCAGCTGAGAACGTTAATAATGGAGTAAATCAGACCGTGGAGACACCTTTGATCACCACCCAGGGGAACGTGCAACAGGAAGGCAATATTCCTCCTGTAAACAACGTTACCGAGCAAACGATGAATGATGGAATGTTTAGGAGCTTTTTGCAGTTCATGCAAAATCAGACGAGGGAGACTCGTGTGCAGAATACGGGTGGAAATGATAACAACGCGCGGTTTGTCACAGCTAAGCAGTTCAAAGAATTGGGACCACCAGAATTTAAGGGAAAGCCGGATCTGATCATGGCGGAAACGTGGGTCAAGCAAATTACCAAGATATTTGATGTCTTGGGATGCACGGAGGAACAGAAGGTTCCATTCGCCACCTTTATGTTCCGCGGTGAGGCAGACTACTGGTGGGAGTCTGTGAAGCGTACCCAGCCTGACGCACTCAACATGTCCTGGGAAACATTTCAAAAACTGTTCAATGACAAGTACTTTCCTGAATGTATTCGTCATATGAAGGAGGTTGAGTTTATCAGACTGGAACAAAACAACATGACGGTGTCCCAGTACGAGGCAAAGTTTGCAGAGTTATCCAGGTTTGCACCTCATTTGGTCGAAAATGAGGAACGAATGACAAGGATGTTTCTGAGAGGTCTAAAACCCGAGATTCGACAATATCTTATCTCTCATAAATTTTCTTTATATTCAGATGTTGTAAATAGGGCTCAATTATTAGAGCGAGATAATGAGTATGTGCAACCGAGGGACCACAACCAGGGTCATACCGGTGGCGGCAGTCATCGAAGCAATGAAAACCAGCAGGAAGGAAAACATTCAGACAAAAGCGGTAACCACTCTGGTGGTAATCGTGGTCGTGATAATAGAAGGAGCGAGTCGGGAGGAGATTTCAAGAAGAGAAGGTACAACAATGATAACGTGAAGACGTCAGCACAAACATCAACTGTTTCTAGGGGAGGAGAACAACCACCGGTCGTATGTTACAAATGTGGGAAAGAGGGACATATCAGCCCAAACTGTCCACAACAATCCAAGGTATGTTATAACTGTAGAAATGAGGGTCATATAGCTCTAGAGTGTTCTGTAGCAAAACCAAGTTCAGCGGGGATGGTAACTCCAAAAGTTTTCCCGGATAAGTCAAAATCAGCGGTTCTTGGAAGGGCGTTTGTCGTGACTGGCCAAAACGCGAGAAACCCGAACGAGGTGATCACGGGTAAGCTAATCTTGAATTCTTGCGAAGTTTATACTTTACTAGATACCGGTTCTACCCATTCTTTTATCTCTCCTGCTTGTGCTCAACGTTTAAACTTGACTCCGGAGAAATTGGACTTTAACTTATCTGTTGAAACTCCGTTGGGTGAAACCTTCGTTACATCTACAGTTTATAAATCTTGCATGATCCAAGTTGGCACTATCACATTACCTGTTGATCTTATCTCTTTAAAGATACTTGCTTTTGATGTGATTTTAGGAATTGATTGGTTAACCACTCATCATGCTAAAATTGATTATTTTCGTAAGGTTGTTAGTTTTCATATTCCTAACCAACCTGTCATACGAATTCAAACTACTAAACCACTAAAATCAGTCACTGTCATATCAAGCCACAAAGCTATTCATTTATTGAAAAACGGATGTCAAGCTTTCTTAGCCCATGTTATGGATTTGAACAAAGACAAGTCAGATTTGAAAAATATTTCTATTGTTAGAGAATTTCCCGATGTATTTCCTGAAGAACTTCCTGGTCTACCCCCAGAACGTGAAGTTGAATTCTTTATTGACCTTGAACCCGGTACAAAACCCATTTCTAAAATCCCATATCGAATGGCTCCTATTGAACTTCAGGAGTTAAAAGTCCAACTACAGGAGTTGTTGGACATCGGTTTTATTCGTCCTAGTACGTCTCCTTGGGGTGCTCCTGTTTTATTCGTAAAGAAGAAAGACGGGAGTATGCGACTTTGTATTGACTATCGAGAATTAAACCATGTCACCATCAAGAATAGGTATCCGCTACCTCGCATTGATGACATGTTCGACCAGTTACAAGGAACAAAATTCTTTTCAAAGATCGACCTTCGTTCTGGATATCATCAGCTGAAGATTAAAACTGAGGATATTCCAAAGACTGCCTTCAGAACTCGGTACGGGCATTATGAATTCTTAGTCATGTCTTTTGGATTGACTAATGCTCCTGCTGCCTTCATGGATATGATGAACCGTGTATTCAAAGATTATTTGGATCAGTTCGTTGTTGTCTTTATTGATGACATCCTCATCTATTCCAAAAGCCGTGAAGATCATGAGCGCCATTTGAAGCTGGTACTGCAAAGGCTTCGTGAAAATAAGCTATATGCCAAATTGAAGAAATGCGAGTTCTGGCTTGAGGAAGTAGCATTCCTTGGGCACGTGGTGTCAAAACATGGAGTATCTGTCGACCCGGCGAAGATTGAAGCCATACAAAGTTGGGAGCAACCGAAGTCGGTAACCGAAGTACGTAGCTTTCTGGGCTTAGCTGGTTATTATCGGAGATTTGTGAAAGGATTTTCTCGAATCGCTACTCCGTTAACTCAGCTGACTCGGAAAGATACAAAATTCGTGTGGAGTGAGGATTGCGAGAAGAGTTTCCAAGAACTCAAGAGGAGACTCATTTCGGCACCTGTTCTGATAATACCATCTGGTTCGGATGGATTTGTTATCTACAGCGATGCTTCAGGCAAAGGGTTAGGATGTGTTCTCATGCAACATGGGAAAGTCATAGCCTATGCCTCACGACAACTCAAAGAATATGAGAGGAATTATCCTACTCATGATTTGGAGTTGGCAGCAGTCGTTTTTGCGTTGAAGATCTGGAGACACTACCTGTATGGGGAGAAAGTGGAGATCTATACAGATCATAAAAGCCTCAAATATTTCTTCACCCAAAAGGAACTCAACATGCGGCAGCGACGTTGGCTCGAGCTGTTGAAAGATTACGATCATACCATCCAATATCATCCTGGAAAAGCAAACGTAGTAGCTGACGCATTGAGTAGAAGATCATATGCGGGTACGAGTGCAATGTTGTTAACACAAAGGCCCATTTTGTATGACTTGCAAAGGATGGAGATAGAGATGAAGGCTCCAAGTACCCACATGATGATATCAAATATACGAGTAGAACCGACTTTAATCGATAAAGTTAAAGCTGCTCAAGCTACGAACATGGAGCTGATGCGTATGAAGAAGAAAGTGCAAGAAGGTGCTATTCCAGAAGCAAGAATCGATGAAGAAGGAATACTTCGAGTCAACTCCAGACTTTGTGTTCCTAACGATTTTGACTTGAAGCATAGAATAATGATGGAGGCACACAACACACCGTTTGCAATCCATCCTGGGAGTACCAAAATGTATCACGATCTTCGACATACATTTTGGTGGAGCAATATGAAAAGAGAGATCGCGGAGTTTATCTCGAGATGTTTAACTTGTCAACGTGTAAAAGTAGAGCATCAAGTACCAAAGGGTCCATTGCAACCACTTGAGATTCCGAAATGGAAGTGGGAACACATTACTATGGATTTTGTTACGGGTCTTCCCAAGGTTTCTCAAGGCATAGATGCGATTTGGGTTATTGTTGATAGATTAACCAAGTCCGCTCATTTCTTGCCGATACGTGAGACTTATTCCCTTGAACGTCTTGCTAGTATGTACGTGAACGAGATTGTGAGATTGCATGGCATGCCAGTATCCATAGTTTCGGATCGTGACCCAAGATTCACTTCACGATTTTGGGTTAGCTTGCAGAAAGCTATGGGCACGGATTTACGATTCAGTTCGGCATACCATCCTCAAACGGACGGACAATCAGAGAGGACTATTCAAACTCTTGAAGATCTATTAAGACTTTGTGTCCTAGATCTCAAAGGGAGTTGGGATAAGTACCTACCATTGGTGGAATTCTCCTACAACAACAGTTATCAGGCGAGCATAGGTGTGGCTCCATTCGAGGCGTTGTATGGAAGAAAATGTCGTTCTCCAGTATGCTGGGACGAGGTGGGTGAAGCAACATTGTTGGGACCAGAGTTGGTACGCATTACTACAGAGAAGATCCAAACGATTCGACAACGTATACAAACGGCACAGGATCGACAAAAGAGTTATGCGGATCTTCATCGGAAGGACGTGGAATTTAATATTGGGGATCATGTATTGTTACGTGTTGCACCATGGAAGGGAGTTACAAGATTTGGGAAGAGAGGAAAGCTCAATCCAAGATTTGTTGGTCCATTTGAGATTCTTGAGCGAATAGGAAATGTGGCATATAGACTCGCATTACCTCCAAGCATGTCTCGTGTTCATAATATTTTTCACATATCTATGCTTTGTAAATATGTTAAAGACCCGAACCACATTATTGAGTTAGAACCAGACGAGATAGCTGAAGATTTAACGTACGAGGAGGTACCTGTTAAGATCTTGGATAGGAAAGAGCATGTCCTACGCACGAAGGTTATACCACAAGTTAAGGTTTTGTGGAGAAACCATGCTATTGAAGAAATGACCTGGGAGTTGGAATCAGAAATGAAAGCGAGGTATCCTCACCTTTTTGAAACATCAGGTACGTACGTCAATTTCGAGGACGAAATTTCATAAGGAGGGGAGGTTGTAAGACCCCAACTTATTAATGAATAAAATCAAATTTTTTCTATATATTATTGTGAATAATAAGGGGTTAATTTGATATAATACTTTGGTTATGGGTGAAATGTGCAAATTTTGTAAAATAAGCAAGTGGTTATAAAATATTCATTTTTCCGGGGAATATTCGTTTGGTCGTGAAATATTCTTGCTGTCGGGGAATATTCGTACGACGGCGCAGCCTTGTGTGGGCCCCATAACGGAAAGCGATTGGATGAAGAAAACGACAAGTATAAGTTATTTATAAATAACGGTGTAGTTGTTACCGTTAATACTGTTGGAATACCTGGTGGTTAAAATACAGTAGCACACGGTATTGCACCAATTATTGATTCTTACGTAAGAAGGCACTACTCAATAATTGTTACAGTAGTTATTGTTCAATATTTTATTTTATTGATTCAATAATTGCTGCGTTAATATTTTATATTATTGTTGTTTCAATAATTATTGCTGCACAATATTTTCCATTATCAGATCAATAATTCATATTATTTGAATAATATTATTAGATAACATTATTGGCAATGTCTAGAAAGTTCTGTCTAAGGAGAGGTTTGGTCATCTAATTGCGCGCCAGTAAGGAGAAATCTTTATTGGAAAGCCACCTCTTTCCTGGGAACGGCCTGGTTGTCATAAATGTGATTCTGTAATATTATTTGTGAATAATTAATTATTGATTCATATGAAAAGAAAATATTTATTTTATGTGGATATAAACGAGGGATATATTTTTGTGGTTAAAAATGAAGGAGTTAATGTTGAGATTTTTATCAGTATCTTTGTCGGAATGGAGGTATTAAAAATCAGGGTTTTTGAGATATTTTGCGGGGGTTATAATTTTTAATCCGACCGTTGGATCGTGGTAATTTTTGGATATGTTATACATATATAAGTTGAGTATATGTCCACAAATTTTGAACCGTTAAAAATGAACGTATGATTTATTATGAATTTTATGAGATGACTGGTTCAGAAATTGTTGAATTTTCGGAGTTTATCATTTTGATAAAAAATTCTAGAATTGGTGGGCCCCACTCTTGGTTGGTGAAGAAATGTGCTGAGATTTTTATTCAAATGTGGTGGGTGGGAATAGTAGCAGGTAAAGCCATCAGGTTGCAGGTTAAGTCTGCTTCGGCGTGCTAACATTTTCCTATAAATAGAGGGCTAAGTTAGAATTGAAAATCACACCAAAAATAAGTTTTCTCTCTTTATCTCTCTAGATTATTGAGTGTATTTTGTGAGTATTTAGATACTTTGAGAGTTTCTATTCATCAGAGCAAGTTTCTTTCAGCCTTATACCGGTATTCCGACCAGAAGTACTGATATTTTGAGGTAAGGGATATTATTTTCTTCTTAAATGATATTATTTTCTTCAATATCATTATGCTGAAATATTAACATGAGTTTTTATCAAATTTGGAACTTTTTGTGTCGGAATTACTATTTATGTATACGTTACTATTCACGTATACGACACTATTCACGAATACGACACTATTCACCAAAAAATAAAATTTTCCCTTTTTGTCCAAGATGTCTATTATGGTTACTATCTTCGATTGTATCCATGTTTTGATCTTTATTTTTGAATTTTGCTTCATAATTGATTATTATGAAGTATTATTGATCTTGGATAAACTGTTATACGAATCCCTAATATTTGTCCTTCTGTCTCATTGGATTCGTTCTTTTTAATATATTTTTCATCATCCTCAGTCCTAAATGATGATATTACTGAATATCTTTGGCCTGTAGTGCAAAGATGTATGATTACTTGATGAATATCTTTGGCCTGTAGTGCAAAGATGAACAGGTGTTGAGATGAACATGACTGATAGGTGATACAAATGAATATCTTTGGCCTGTAGTGCAAAGATGAATATTTAGATAAAGATGATTATTAATTGATGTTACAGGGATAAAATATTGATGATGGACTTTTAAATCTTAGAAGATAGTAGAATTCTTTCTCTACTTGACTCTTCTAATGGTTTGCTGTTTCCGCTGCAGTTGTTGATCTAAAACTTGTTGTCGATTATATTCTATCAGATTTTTCCCTGTTGAAGACTAACGATAATTTGTTGTATATTATCTTAGTCATAATATTCTTTACTGGACTAGTTGAGCTCACCCTTTTCCTTTTTGTTCCATTTTTCTTCTCAGGAGGTGAGAACATAGCAGGATCTAGTCGGGGTATGGAGTGATGGTTCTAGAAAGATGTTTTAGCAGTCCTCACTATTTCTGTAAAATAGTGTTTGAATAATTGTAATGAGGATTTATTTGAGTGTGGATATTGTCCAGAAGACAATATTTGTACTTAAACTCACAGTATGTGTTGTCGTATTTTGCACGACAATTATATTATTGAAGTTGTAGCTTGCTTTCTGTACCATGTATTTGGCGACTCAGAATGGGCGTTGTATACCTATTTTGGGGGCGTCACATAAACACCCTATTGAAAAAATCCGTGAATGTTGCAGGTGCGTTTGTCAAATTAAATGACATCATCATAAACTCGTAACGACCATACCGAGTTCTTAACGTTGTCTTTAGTATATCTTCCTTCCTTACCATCAATCGATGATAACCACTTCTTAAATCTATTTTCGAGAAGTACCTAGCTCCGTTCAGTTGATCGAATAAGTCATCGATTTGTGGCAACGAATAATTATTCTTAATTGTGGCCTTGTTCAATTCTTTATAATCAATGTAGAGACGCATTAACCCGTCCTTCTTCTTAACAAATAACACCGGGGCTCCCCACGACGACATGCTCGGCAGGATATACTTCTTGTCTAATAATTATTGCAACTTCACCATTAATTCTTCCATTTCCACTAGAGTCATTCGGTACGAGGCTTTAGATATTGGGGTAGTCCCCGGTACTAAGTCAATCACAAATTCAACCTCTCTATCCGGTGGATGTCCTGACAACTCATCTGGAAACACATCTATAAAATATCTAACGACCAGTATCTCTTCTAGTTTTGCACCCTTCTTCTGAGCATCAACTATGTAGGCTAAGTATCCTACACATCCTTGTCTTAACAACTTCCTGCCTTGCATCATCGTCAGATAATTCGCTTGTCTAGGTAACTTGTTGCCATAAAATACTACCATTGACGGAGTCAAAAGGTTAACACACTTCTTTTGGTAATCAATTATCGCCCTATAATTGAATAACCAACCCATTCCCAAAAAAACATCAAATTCCCCAAGTTTTATCGGAATTAAGTCTACAATCATCATATTCCCTTTAATATCCACCCTACAATTCTTGTGTATAAACCTAACTATAATCACTTCCCTATTCACAATTTCTATGTTCAAAGGGAAATCAAGTTATTCTTGAGGTAAATCTAAATTCTAAGCAAAATCATTAGATATAAATGAACAAGTAGCACCCGAATCAAATAATACGTAAGCATTAATATCATTGATAAGAATGATACCTGACACCACATCCTTTGACTGCACAACATCTTGCACGGTCATGTTGAAAGTTATGGCGATTGGTTGATTTGATTGCCTAGGTCTTGTGATGGTTAGATTACCACTACTGCTATTATCTCTACCCTCACTTGCTCTTCTTACTGCCTTCTTAGGATAACAACGAGCCAAATGTTCCTTTGATCCATACGTGAAACACCAACCTTTCTTTGGACAAGGAAAGTTTGGCGCCATGTGGCCCTCTTGACCACAGTTGTAACATACCCTCTTCCCCTTTATGCACACACCTACATGACTCTTCCCACAATTGGTGCACATCTCAACCTTCTTCTTTGAACTTCTTTATTGATCCCCAAAACTTGTATTATCACTTCACTTCCTTTTGTCTATCCATTGTTACCATGGCTACCTCCAACCTTATTTCCATTTTCACCTTTCTTATTCTTCTTCTTCTGCTCCTGATTGTATTTCTGTGCATTACTTTCCCCTTCTACGATAATCATTCTCTCTAGTCCTGTGGTGAATGAATTCAGTTGAAGCATCGAGATTCACAAGTGATCCCACTAGTAAATTCACCAGCTGTGGCATTGGATTAGTATTAACTTCATTATTATTTTTGGTATATATCTCAGGGGTTTGAGGCGGGTTTGTCTTCTTTTGGACAACATCGTTCTATTTAAAGTATTCGTTGTTAGATCGTTAATCAATTTCTTAAACAATTAAGACGTAATTTAAACATTTTAAGATTAACAATTAACACATAACATCTTCAATAAACTCTAGTATTTTATTTATTCATAGTTTAAAACATAGAAAAAATAGCATCACTGCTATATATATCAACTTTCCTGAACTTGTCTCAGAATTACATTCTTATCTTATCCCATTATTTATATCAACATTCGGGATTTACATCTACTAACTCTTATAATGATTCACATAACATTTTACTCTTCTTATCATGACTCATTAAGACTAAGACGTCGCACAGCTTCTCTACGCTCTTCCTCCATAACACGAAACATCGTCCTACGATCCAGCATGTACCATGGTAAATCTTCAAACTGCTTTGGATAAAAAGACTCGGTCCTAGGCCCTATCAATCGCTGAATGGAAAGCCTAGCCCATCTCATCAATCCTATCCTTCTTTGCCTTAACCTTGTCTTTTGCATGATTTGCTCGTTGAGAAGCCTTCTTCTAAGCATCTTTAGCTCTCACCCGCTTGGTAGACTCCTCTCTCTGGTCACCCTTCATTTTTTGAACCTCAGCCAACAACTGCTATTTGTGAACTCTCTATCTGAACTAGCTTCCACTCCACAATTCCAAGACGTTAATCAAGATCTTGGATTGTGTCATCCTTTTGTTCAATAGCGGTCTGACGTATATCTTCCACCTCCTCTAACTCCTTAACCCTATCCTGTAACTCTATGTTACGATCATATAGCTCATCATACCTCTCGGCTACAATAGAGTTTGATAGAAACTCTTTGGGATCCTCTTCCTCATTCTCTACCTCTATCTCCTCGGAGTCCTCCTCTGGATCGGACTCAGGCTCGTGCCCTTGACCTACAATTGTGATCAACAGGAATTGCTCCCTCAACACTAGCTGCTCCCAGACGGTATGGATCTCTTGGGGTTCCTCCTCCCTAGGCACTCGAGGCTCTTCTTCCCTAGTCTAACTGGGTCCCCCCACATCAGTCATCTTGACAACAAAGTTTTAAATTTTAATTACTATTCGATACAAGCACATATGTTATTAAAACATAAGCACATAAAGTCTTTTATTATTTTATTTTTAATAAATTTCCTTAATTCGTTCCCCTTAGAACTCGATAAGAGTTTTATCACCACTATGTTTTCTATCTCCTATAAGGTTACTTCCTAAGGTTTTTCCCACCTAAGGTTCATAACCTACAACTTTGATACCAACCTGTGACACCCCCAAATCCGGGTGCTCCATTCCTATAGACTTGGTGTTCACTGTCCAATAAAATCTCAACTATCTACCCATAGATATAATAAAACTTATAAACTTAAAATAATCCTCCCATTAAAGGGTTATATAGTTGTAAACAAATCCTATGTTATCTAAACTTTAATTACATCATTGTATAAATAAATATAATAATAAATAAAGTCTGACTACATAAACTTCTTAGCATAATCAACGTAAGCATCACGATCTACTTATGTGCTTTGCCTTTTCCTTTGCTCGTTGACGGCTCCTCAGGTTTAACTGGAATATTATATGCAAGAGTGAACAAATAATTGCCCACAAGAACAATAATAATAGTAACAATATATGAAACATCAATGGATAAGTTCGGCTGAAAGAAATATATGACTTTCTTTAAAACTCAAGATCGATAAGCTCAATTGAAAGATTAAAAAATATCTGAGGGTCACAAGACCACAAACTATGTCATAGGTTATCAAGTATCTCTACTTAAACCTTTATCAGTCATAAGACTGTATGTACCTTTCTTCTCGTACTTAGGGAGATAAACCTTTTATACAATGTATTGTGCACAAATATTTTAGTGTTTTCGCGTAATATAATCCCCTATATTAGGGTTGTTCATCTCAGCTTTGAAACTAGAGTTCGCACCAAAGGATGTTTGGTTTGGATTAGCTTCGAGGGTAATTTAGAGTTCAAACATTCATCAACTAAGGATTAGTTAAATCAACAAAAGATCACTAGTCTTATAACAACAATGATATAACCTTTGCAAGATGAGATTTCAATAATATTGGAAAACAATAATTTCAAGTGAATAAATCTCATACATTGTGGTATTACTTCCGTAAGAATAGAAATCTTTAATTGACATAAGCATCTGAATACCATCATAAACCTTACTTGAACAACAATAAGCTAAGGCTATAATAAGGAAACAAGTTAAAGAATATGAACTTGCTCAATGTAAGGATAATGTTTAGAAACTTACACAATGTAAAAGTAGGGTTTAAGAACTTGCCTCGCGTGTAGATTAAACAACCACTACTCACGTTCCTCAAAAGTCCTACATATTCCATTAGGACCACAACATCCATTAAATATACTAATGTTAACCTTATGGGTTTAATTTCCCATTTCATTAAACTTATTAACTTAGTTTAGGTTATGATAATTACCAACCACATAACACTATTCTAAAAAATTACCAACATATAATGTTGGTCAATTTCGCTATTGCTATATCACGCGTAAGCATACGCAGTCCACAAGTAATATATGATAAGTTGAGTGTCGAACCCACGAGGATGAAGTCTGAAGAGATAATCAAATATTAAGGTAAAGTCTTTACTACCTTATATAAACAAGTGAAATAAGATGATTGGTTAAGCTATGTGATAAAAACTGTAGGAAAAAGAAAAGTAGTTGTACTAGGAAGTCAAGATAGGATTACAATTCCCCTAATGCGTCGCTTAATCTCCTAACTCTCCACATTACAAACGAATCAAGGAATGGTCAACCGAGAACAGTAAATACGCATAAGCTTCTGTCGAAGGTTAAATGCTCATCCCTAGCCAGATAAATCACAATATGTCTATTGTTGAAAATAACTAGGCTAAAGTCATTAAGCTAAGTCTCAAGGCCACACAAGCCAAATAGAGATATGTTTATCCTATTAGCAGTTTATGCACACATTCCATAGGCATGGTCATAACAGGTGTTGTTGTATTTAAAGGTTAGATAATAACATTCATTTTTTAATATCCATTAATATCAATACCAATAACTCTATCAAGAAATCTGTCCATAAGTAAGAAATACAACAACCCATTCCAAAATGATTCATTATATAAAATAGGAGAGAAAGTTAATTAAGCTAAACAAAAGGTTACATTGCAATCCTAAAAATGGAATTAGTTCATTAACATGGTACTAAAACACATTTTTAATACATTCCATATTCTCAGTAATACGCAAAGAAATGGGAGATTTGGAATAAGAAAACTCATGTTTGGAAGTGTTCTGTCTCCAAATCTTCTCTTCTTCGTGTAGCTACTGAGCTATTGTCGGATGCAATAACTCTTCCTCCTTGAAGCACAGCTTCTTGCTCTCCTAGAAATAAAAATTGTACAGAGAATCCTAGTCTACACTATTTTCTATCTGATAATGAATGCAGGCGGCTTTGTCTTCTCTCTCTGTCTCCTTGCCCTCCCTTTAGGTCATTTAAAGCCCTTTATTGCCTGGACACCGGAGCTTGCGCTACGGCACGAGCATTAAACTAGCCATTGGCGCTGCGGCACCACGTGGGGTTAAAAACATCGGAGGTCGCACTGCGACGCGACTCCATGAAAGGACTTTGGCACTGCGGTGCGAGGCTGACGTCAGCCCAAGATAGGGACCGACGCTGCGGCGCGAAGGTTAACAAGGAACTCGGCGCTAGGGCGCGAGTTTATAGTAGTTCTCCTTTTGGCATGGCGCTGGGCGTGAGAATGACGTTGGGGTGTCGAGTATGGTGCTGGGGCGCGGGCTCTAAGTATAACTCTGGCGCTGCGGCGCCAGTACAACAAAAAATGTCCATTATGTCCTTGGAAATTAGAAAAGATTTGTAAAGCCCTGCTAAACATAATAACAACAAAAATATAAATAAAAGCTAATTGAATCACAGAAAACAGGCAACATCTTAAGCCACAAAGGATTTGATTTGCAGGTATAAATCCCACTCATCAAATACTGTAAGACACCGAATTTTATGAAATAAAAGTATTCAATTTTTCTTATAATTACGTTTCAGTAAATGGTTAAATTGATAAAAAATTAAAGTTAAGGGTGATATATGAAATCTTTCAAAATACGCAAGTGGTTATAAAATATTCATTGTTGTCGTGGAAAATTTGTTTGGTCGTGGAATATTCTTTCTGTCGGGAGATATTCGTACGACGGCGCAGCCATTTGTGGGCCCCATAACGAATAACTGTCGGATGAAGAAAACGACAAATTTGAGTTTTTATAAATAATGGTGTATTCGTTACCGTTAACACTATTGGAATACCCGGTGGTTAAAACACAGTAATACGCGTGTTTGCACAGTAGCACACGGTTTTACACAGTATTTTTGAAATTATTGATTCTTATGTAAAAAGGCACTACTCAATAATTGTTACAGTAATTACTGTTCAATATTTTATTTTATTGATTCAATAATTGTTGCGTTGATATTTTATATTATTGTTACACAATAATTGTCACTGCACAGTATTTTTCATTATCAGATCAATAATTCATATTACTTGAATAATATTATTAGATAACATTATTGGCAATGTCTAGAAAGTTCTGTCTAAGGAGAGCTTTGGTCACCTAATTGCGTGTCAATAAGGAGAAATCCTTATCGGAAAGCCCCCTCTTTCTTGAGAACTGCCTGGTTGTCATTGTTGTGATTCTGTAATATTATTTGTGAATAATTAATTATTGATTTATATGATAAGGAAATATTTATTTTATATGGATATAAATGATGGATATATTTATTTTTATGTGGATAAAAATGAAGGAATTAATGCTGAGGTGTTTTATCAAGTATTTTGTCGGTGTGGAGGTATTAAAAATCATCCGTTTATAGATTTCGGATATTTTTGGTTTGGAATTTGGAAAAACTTTCTTCTACAAAGTTGTAGAGAATTAAATTTCCTATGAAAACACGTGAGTTTTGAATTTTTCTAATAAAAAGGCTATTTATTATGAATTACTGAAGTTTCAGAAAATAAAATGATTTTTATTAAATTATGGGTGAGACCCACTCTTTGGTTGGTGATGAATTCCCAGGTGGGCTGCTGATTTTCTTTGTCAAAGGTGGTGGCTAGCTTGCATGCGTAGAAAATGGGAAAAGAAATAATATTAGTTTATTATTTAGTCTCCTTTGACGTTCTAGCATTTTCCTATAAATAGGTGCTTTAGTTAGAATTGAAAATCACACCAGAAACAAGTTTTCTTTCTCTCTATATTATCAAGCATATTTTTTAGAGTATTTAGATACTTGAGAGTTACTATTTAGTACAAGTTTCCTCCGATTTTTCCTCCGAAATACTGCTCTTTTGAGGTAAGGAATTTTAAGGTTTATTATATTTTTCAGTTCGTACTTCTTTTGACCTTTAGAAAATTCTGGAAAAAATTAAAATGATATTTTGATGAGTTTTATTGATTGTGTCCAAAAATGGTGATTTTTTGATCTATAGATTAAAAGTTATGAATTTTATGAGAAAATACTATTTTAAAAGTAACCGCTTATAACTCCTTGTGGTTAACTCCAAAATTGATGAAATTTTTATTGGAAGTATATCTATATAATATCAGTGTACTCTGTGAATTTCGGAATTTTTGGATAAAATTGCAATTTATGATAAATGTGTAAATATTTGGCTGTTTTGGCCATATGAAAAATAGTAAATAAGTTTTAAAAATTCTTAGAAAAATATATGTTCAATATAGGATTATATTATGCTAAATTCCAGAAAAGAAATATTTTTGGGACTGATTTGGTATTTTTCATGAAAATGGACTAATTATGAGTAAATGAATTAAATATGTTATGTGAAGTAAGAAAAGTGAAAAATAGGATTTTATGGCTTGAGAATCCTATATGAGATATATGCAGATTTTTGATGAAGGTTTTGGTTATTGATGATGAAATCTTATGAGTTTGACATTTTAGAATGATTAAATGCATTATTTAGTAAAGCGTAAACAATTAAAATAAATTATTTATAAGTTTAAGAAATGTTATTCTTTCAATATCATTATACCAAAATATTGGTATGAATTTCATTGTGGAATTTCTACCTTTTTCATGTCGAGTTACTATTAATGAGTTACTATTTACGTGTTACTATTCATGAGTTACTATTCACGAGTTACTATTCACGACAAAATTAATTTCTTTTTTCTGACCAAATTATAGTTGATTTATGAATATTACTCTTGAGATTAAATCTATATGTTGATTATATTGATTTTATTATCATATATAATATTTTTATAACCCTAATGATGATATTTCTCTTTGACTTGAGTGTAAAGATGGGTAGATTTTTGGTATGATCATGACTATGAGTTTCCTTTGGCAAGTAGTGCAAAATTGAATTGTTGACTGGTATGATCATGACCATTGAATTTATAATTGAATATCTTTACCTTAAGTGCAAAGGTGAATTGATCAACATGGTTATAATTATTGTTTATATAAATTCTGAAATGATTATATATTTATTTGAGAAATTAATATATTTGACCTGTAGTGCAAATATGAACTGTTGATGAATATATTTGGCCTGTAGTGCAAAATTTTAACAACTGTTGAATATCTTAGACCTGTAGTACAAAGATGAACTAGTGATGTATATCTTTGGCCCGTAGTGCAAAAATGACCTGTTGTTGAATATATTTGGCCAGTAGTGCAAAGATGAACTGGTGACGAATATCTTTGGCCCGTAGTGGAAAGATGAAGTTATTAGTATAATTATGAACAGGAAATGTGATTTGGTGTAACCATGATCTTTGATGTTTCAGGTAAAGATAGGTGATGAAAATTATCTTCGTCTTGGATGAGAAGAGGAATTTAGAATCACAATTATGATTATGAGTTATTCATATGATTGTGGAAAGGAACTATTGATTGATGTTACAGGGATAAAATATTGTTGGTGGACTTTTAACGTCGAGAAGATAATAGACTTTATAGTCTATTTGACTCTTCTAATGGATTACTCGTTCCGCTGCAACTATGATTGAAAATTTTTATCGTCTACCATATGTTCTAAATCTCTGATTTATTACTGTTGAAGGCTATTGATAATTTATTTATCTTTAGTAATGATATTCTTTACTGGTCTAGTTGTGCTCACCCTTCTGTTTCACAATTCCTTTCAGGTAATAAGAGTGTACTTGGGTCGAGCGGGGGTAACAGGGGAATAGAACGGTGGTCATCATTTAGTAGTTATATTTGGTGAATCAAATAGGGTGAGGCAAACTCAACGTTAGAAGGGTGTTTTGTCACTATCATACAAGATGTCTAATGACATACAACATCATGTCATCATAAGACACGGTTGTGCACATCCACTTACTGAGTATATCTACGAGTACTACCTATATAATCTTGGTGTTTGTTTGAAGTATAATTCATGATTAAAGACAGTGAAGATAATGATAAGTCATGAGAAGACTCACCATTGGGAAGAATATGATTGTAATCTTCTCGTTTTTCTTTGGGGTCTATTGGGTCAACCAAGGATAATTCTGTGGCCATATGATATCTATCATAACCTAGATGCATGGCCTCCCATGTACGAAGGTTTTCTTGAGCACTTTCCAAAGATTCTAATTTCTAAAACAATTTTTTACTATACATTTATGTAAGGTGTCATTGTGAGGTGTTGTCCACGGTTGGGACATGAGTCACATTTAGTATATATTTGTATCCACACTCACAACATATGTGTTGTTGTATTTTACACGACAATTGTTGTAATAAAGTTGTAGTTGTTTTCTGTACCATGTATTTGGCGACTCAGAATAGGTTGGATGGAATTGACCTATTTTGGGGTTGTCACATTTGGTATCAGAGCTTAGGGATATGGTCTCTGGCGGAGATCGGGGAATATAACTAGGAGGGGAGAGATGAGTAAATCCTTCGATAGTGTGTCCTACCTAAGCATAATTGTTGGTTGGTCATAATATACGGATATTATGTGATATATTAATTTGTTCAATTAACCCTTGTTTTGAAGCTGTATTCTAGAATGATATCTGAAATACAGGAGATGAGCAATGGAGAAATCATGATGACAGGGAAGATGGAATCTGAAATGAAAGCAAGGTATTCTTAACTCTTTGAAATACCAGGTACGTAAATTTCGGGCACGAAATTTTATAAGGAGGGACGATTGTAAGACCCCGAATTTTATGAAATAAAAGTATTCAATTTTTCTTATAATTACGATTCAGTAAATGGTTAAATTGATAAAAAAATTAAAGTTAAGGGTGATATATGAATTATTTCAAAATACGCAAGTGGTTATAAAATATTCATTGTTGTCGGTGAATATTCGTTTGGTCGTGGAATATTCTTTCTGTCGGGAAATATTCGTACGACGGCGCAGCCATTTGTGGGCCCCATAATGAATAATTTTCGGATGAAGAAAACGACAAATTTGAGTTTTTATAAATAACGGCGTAATCGTTACCGTTAACACTGTTGGAATACCCAGTGGTTAAAATACAGTAATATGCGTGTTTGCACAGTAGCACACGATTTTACACAGTATTTTTGAAATTATTGATTCTTACGTAAGAAGGCACTACTCAATAATTGTTACAGTAATTACTGTTCAATATTTTATTTTATTGATTCAATAATTGCTGCGTTGATATTTTATATTATTGTTGCACAATAATTGTCACTACACAGTATTTCCCATTATCATATCAATAATTCATATTATTTGAATACTATTATTAGATAACATTATTGGCAATATCTAGAAAGTTCTGTCTAAGGAGAAGTTTGGTCACCTAATTGCGCGCCAATAAGGAGAAATCCTTATCGAAAAGCCCCCTCTTTATTGGGAACTGCCTGGTTGTCATTATTGTGATTATGTAATATTATTTGTAAATAATTAATTATTGATTTATATGATAAGAAAATATTTATTTTATATGGATATAAATGATGGATATATTTATTTTTATGCGGATAAAAATGAAGGAATTAATGCTGAGACGTTTTATCAAGTATTTTGTCGGTGTGGAGGTATTAAAAATCATTCGTTTATAGATTTCGGATATTTTTGGTTTAGAATTTGGAAAAACTTTCTTCTACAAAGTTGTAGAGAATTAAATTTCCTATGGAAAAACGCGAGTTTTGAATTTTTCTGATAAAATGGCTATTTATTATGAATTACTGAAGTTTCGGAAAATAAAATAATTTTTATTAAATTATGGGTGGGACCCACTCTTTGGTTGGTGATGAATTCCCATGTGGGCTGTTGATTTTCTTTGTCAAAGGTGGTGGCTAGCTTGCATGCATAGAAAATGGGAAAAGAAATAATATTAGTTTATTATTTAGTCTCATTTGACGTTCTAGCATTTTCCTATAAATAGATGCTTAAGTTAGAATTGAAAATCACACCAGAAACAAGTTTTCTTTCTCTCTATATTATCAAGCATATTTTTGAGAGTATTTAGATACTTGAGAGTTGCTATTTAGTAGAAGTTTCCTCCGATTTTTCCTCCGAAGTACTACTCTTTTGAGGTAATAGATTTTAAGGGTTATTATGTTTTTCAGTTCGTACTTCTTCTGTCATTCAGAAAATTCTAGAAAAATTTAAAATGATATTTTGATGAGTTTTGTTGATTGTGTCCAAAAATGGTGATTTTTGGATGTATAGATTAAGAATTATGAATTTTATGAGAAAATACTATTTTAAAAGTAACCGCTTATAACTCCTTGTGGTTAACTCTAAAATTGATAAAATTTTTATTGAAAGTATATCTATATAATATCAGTGTACTATGTGAATTTCGGAATTTTTGGATAAAATTACAATTTATGATAAATGTCTAAATATTCGGCTGTTTTAGCCATATAAAAAATAGTAAATAAGTTTTAAAAATTCTGAGAAAAATATATGTTCAATATAGGATTATATTCTGCTAAATTACAGAAAAGAAATATTTTTGGGACTGATTTGGTATTTTTCATGAAAATGGACTAATTATGAGTAAATGAATTAAATATGTTATGTGAAGTAAGAAAAGTGAAAAATATGATTTTATGGCTTGAGAATCCTATATGAGGTATATGCATATTTTTGATGAAGGTTTTGGTTATTGGTGATGAAATCTTATGAGTTTGACATTTTAGAATAATTAAATGCATTATTTAGTAAAGTGTAAACAATTAAAATAAATTGTTTATAAGTTTAAGAAATGTTATTCTTTCAATATCATTATACCGAAATATTGGTATTGATTTTATTGTGAAATTTCTACCTTTTTCATGTCGAGTTACTATTCATGAGTTACTATTTACGAGTTACTATTCATGAGTTACTATTTACGAGTTACTATTCACGACAAAATTGGTTTCTTTTTCTGACCAAATTATAGTTTATTTATGAATATTACTCTTCAGATTAAATCTATATGTTGATTATATTAATTTTATTATCATACATGATATTTTTATAACCCTAATGATGATATTTTTCTTCGACTTGAGTGTAAAGATGAGTAGATTTTTGGTATGAACATGACTATGGGTTTTCTTTTGCCAGTAGTGCAAAGTTGAATTGTTGACTGGTATGATCATGACCATTGAATTTATAATTGAATATCTTTAGCTTAAGTGCAAAGGTGAATTGATCAACATGGTTATAATTATTGTTTATATAAATTCTGAAATGATTATGTATTTCTTTGAGAAATTAATATTTTTGGTCTGTAGTGCAAATATGAACTATTGATGAATATATTTGGCCTGTAGTGCAAATATGAACTGTTGTTGAATATCTTTGGCCTGTAGTGCAAAGATGAACTGGTGATGAATATCTTTGGCCTGTAGTGCAAAGATGACCTGTTGTTGAATATCTTTGGCCAGTAGTGCAAAGATGAACTGGTGATGAATATCTTTTGCCCGTAGTGCAAAGATGAAGTTATTAGTATAATTATAAATAGAAAATGTGATTTGGTGTAACCATGATCTTTGATGTTTCAGGTAAAGATAGGTGATGAAAATTATCTTCGTCCTAGATAAGAAGAGGAATTTAGAATCACAATTATGATTATGAGTTATTCATATGATTGTGGAAAGGAACTGTTGATTGATGTTACAGGGATAAAATATTGTTGGTGGACTGTTAACGTCGAGAAGATAATAGGCTTTATAGTCTATTTGACTCTTCTAATGGATTGCTCGTTCCGCTGCAACTATGGTTGAAATTTTTTATCATCTACCATATGTTCTAAATCTTTGATTTATTACTGTTGAAGGCTATTGATAATTTATTTATCATTAGTAATGATATTCTTTACTGGTCTAGTTGTGCTCACCCTTCTGTTTCACAATTCCTTTCAGGTAATAAGAGTGTAGCTGGGTCGAGCGGGGGTAACAGGGGAATAGAACGGTGGTCATCATTTAGTAGTTATATTTGGTGAATCAAATAGGGTGAGGCAAACCCAACGTTAGAAGGGTGTTTTATCACTATCATACAAGATGTCTAATGACATACAACATCGTGTCATCATAAATCACAGTTGTGCACATCCACTTGCTGAGTATATCTACGAGCACTACCTATATAATCTTGGTGTTTGGTTTGAAGTATAATTCATGATTAAAGACAGTGGAGATAATGATAAGTCAAGAGAAGACTCACCATTGGGAAGAATATGATAGTAATCTTCTCGTTTTTCTTTGGGGTCTATTGGGTCAACCAAGGATAATTCTATGGCCATATGATATCTATCATAACCTAGATGCATGGCCTCCCATGTACGAAGGTTTTCTTGAGCACTTTCCAAAGATTCTAATTTCTAAAATAGTTTTTGACTATACCTTTATGTAAGGTGTCATTGTGAGGTGCTGTCCACGGTTGGGACATGAGTCACATTTGGTATATATTTGTATCCAAACTCACAGCATATGTGTTGTTGTATTTTGCACGACAATTGTTGTAATAAAGTTGTAGTTGTTTTTTGTACCATGTATTTGGCGACTCAGAATAGGTTGGATGGAATGGACCTATTTTGGGGTTGTCACAAATACCCTCAAACTTAAGCTTTTGCTTGTCCTCAAGCAAACTATCATGGAAACATCCATACCCCGTTACTGCAAGATACAAATGAAAACTAATCCTATGGACTAATACCATGGCCTCTAAGCACAATTATATACACCCTTTGAGAATAGGACAAACACGCATACAAACGAGGGCTTAATGTCTATTAATAAAAATGTGATTGTAATCGATCCATTTTGTGTGTGTGCAGACCAAACATCTTAACTAGCCATAACCCAAATTCAGATCACACAGTCGACTGTGATAACCAATACGCTTACTATGCAACCCACATAATTAACAAGCATTAAGAACAAGACGCAAAAATAAGAAAGGATCAAAAGGTTCTAGTAATATGAAGTAAATTCTGACTCAGACAGTATTTGATTACTTTTAGCCTAAACAGAGTACCCATTAGCAAGCTTTCGATCAATGACTCCCAAGCCAGATGACTTTAGGGCACTAGGTGTAGAACACCCCTAAGAATCTAATAACTCAAGCCCAAAGGTCACATAATCAACATAAGTCCAAAATAGAGTTTACCAGCCTGCGTTTATGGGCGAGTGCGTTTCCACGCTCTATCTCAACCCACCGTAGGACTGTTATTATTATTATTATTATTTTTAAGTAGAACTATAGACCCGAAAGTGTAAAAGCCTCTAAGTCTTTTATCCTTGAAATCAACAGAGTTTTAACAACGTACAAATTTTTAACATAATAAACAGATAACCTAAATCTGGACACATAACTAGAAAAGACAATTGGTCAGTCCTCGCTAAAAGGATGGATCCAAAATAGTCTCGACTTATCTAATTAACACGCCCCTAGTTCACATAAATTTGGCACTACTATAAGAAAATGATATAATACTCTGGCGCTTGTCATAAACCACAACCAAAAACTTAAGTGCTAAAATACCTTAACCCAGCATATAAACAATTACAGACCGAGGGTTAGAGTTAATCAAAATGTAATAGGCAGAAACTGTAAAATATAAAGTACCCTTATCAAAACAGGGCAAAGCCATAACATATGGCATTAAGTATACCAATAATCAATGTAAAACCCAAAAAGTATGGCTATCCACAAAATAATCTTTGATTTAATCAAGATATCCCAAAATTTCACATGGCAACTATATATAAAACATGCATCCAAAATAACAAAAATTCACCATAAGCAAAAACTTAACCACAATAATAATCACATAGATAAAACATAATTAATAAGTCGTCGGGGGCTATCCAGCCCAAATGATTCACTCAAACCCTCACACAATAAACATAATTGAACTTAAACATCATAGTAGTTCACATAATACTAGATTAACTCAATTCATATAATTAAAATAAAAGGAATTCTCCCCCCACCAAACTTGAAATATTGCCAGTGTCCTCAATGGCCTCTAAACTTCAGTATCAAGCATCCTGAGCATTGCCACCCTCATCGTCCTCATCATCCTCCACATTGACAGGTTCATCCTTGCGGGCCTCCTCCCGAGGCAGAAATTATGGCGAATAAGGCGCGTAGATTAGAGGCGCGTGAAATTGGAAAGGCATAAAGTCCGCATCATCTCCTCCCTATGCAACATAGATGTTGGAAAGTGTGCTCGCGAACTCGGCATGATAGTGGTTGAACTGACTCTACCATTGGGCCACAATTTCCACCTTGCAGTGAAGGAAGCTCAGGCTGTTCAAAATCTCCGTGAGGATCCCAGGCGGAATGGCCTCAGATGCTAGGGGCTCAGGCACTTGTATGGAAGTCCTGGCTTCATTGGATGGCGACGGCTATGGCACTGGCAAAAAGCCCTCTCCTTGACGATGCGATATTATGCCTTCCCAAATTCCGTAACGGGAAATGATGTTATGATCAATGACAGCCATAGGTGGCTGGGTGACATCTTTGTTTTCCCACTTCACACCCTCTCTTTTGCATAGATGTGTAATTTGTGATGGGTGAGGAAGCCCTGACATAACATTGCTCCATATGACCTTCTTTATAGATTTCTGAATAAGCACTCCGACATTGACCTTTAAGCCTATGATAATTGCATAGAGCAACACTGCCCTCTCCCTGGTCACGTCGTTGATGTGACATGTTAGCATGATATTCACACAAATGAAAGAATACCACGCCTTACCATAACGACTTAAGGCCTGCTGGGGGAAGGATGTCTTTCCACCATGGTATTCATTGGTTTTCCATACAGTCCCAAGCTTGCAAAGCTTAATAATAATTTCATCTGTGTTATAACTTCATAGCCCAGGCTCTCGATAGTCGTGACCATCGTAATTGTGAGTCCCATAGACTTCATTGATAGCCCGACTATCAAATTGGATCAGCTTTCCCCTAACTTGCACCGTAGCGGCGCCATCTGCAATGACATTAGCATAGAATTCCTTCATTATTGAGATCACTGTCGATTCAGGTGACTTGGTAAAGTGAATCCATTTCATCGCCACAATCATGGCCATCATCTCGCCGTCTAACTTGTCATCGGGCCTTAGCCCACTTTATGGCACCAAACTCCTCGATGAGAAATTCTGTGAATAACGCTGCCAGACATCCTCTGTTAGGAATTTGACAGCATCCCAATGGGTAACATGAGTTCTAGAGGACGATGAAGGAGGGGGGCCAATACTTGTTCTCGGGCGCTTAGAACCAATGATTAAGAAAACAAATACTAAAAACACAAAGTTTCTATCTCCCAAATTTCTCAGACTCTAAGTAGAAATCCAAAAGCACAAGTGAAATCCATTACCTCTTGCTCATTTTAAAGAGGTCGGCGTGTGAGAGGTGGTAACAGTCGGAAGTGTAACCACAAGGACGATTTGATTTTTTGAACTATCGGGAACTGAAGGGACACGGTGGTTGATTTGTTTGAACGACACTGAAGAGAGAGAGAGATTGAAGAGAGAAAGGAAACTGTTATGAGAGGAGAGGAGAAATAACTGCGAAAATGAACTGATACGCCTAAGAAGTTAACAAAAGCACGCTAGTGGCACTGCGGCGCGGCGCATGGCACTGCGGTGCGGACATATATCCAATTTGGCTCTTCAACATGGGTGATCGATGCTGCAGCGCGGGTTTCCTGTATTCACCCACTTAACATGGTGATGCGGTGCGACAGATTGCTCATTAAATGGTGCCACGGCACGGATTTGTAGTATGCACTCCTTTGGTCCGGCACTGCAGCGTGAACATTGAGGCTGCAGCGTGAACATTGGCGCTGCGGCGTGGGAGCGAGATATAACACTGGCGCCGCGACACGGCTTCTTAATTTTTGAAACTGAGGCATAGATTCCTACACAGGCCAAACCTTATATCAGCAAAAGCAAACACTGTATTCACAAATTCTAACTACTGAAAGCCCTTAGACACATAATAGCATACAAGCACTATACCGAACTAGTGAACTACTAAGAAATACACAGAGAAACTAAACCAAAATATACCAAAATAAGACTACAGTGAATAAAAACAAAAGCAATTTGTTTGATACTGAGATGTGGTTGCCTCCTATTAAGCGCTTGATTTAGAGTCGTCGGCTTAACTTTTATCCCGTCTTACACTGGGTCTCCCAATGTGATGGAGGTCTTTTGCCAGTCAACCTCACCGCCCCATTAGTGCTTTAATCTCTGCCCATTAACCTTGAAGGTTTTGTCTAAATGAGGGTCCTCAACCCCAATAGCCCCATATGGATAGACCTTAGTGATAAGTAGATTTTATACCTACTTATCCAGTATCTATTACTTGAATTACTGGCTTAAACTTGTGCTTCTTAGTTATTTTTCATGCATTTTGTGTTCATTTTGTAGATTATATGTTTGGGAGATGTGTGAACGACTATTGGTATGAAAACGCAAGGAAAAGTAATCTAGACATCGTTTGGGCTTTCATTTTCATTTTATGTTCATTTCATGTTATTGGCTTGAAACTTGGACTATATTGTAGAACTTCTCCTTAGCTTTCCGGAACGTCTTGAATCATTCCAATCGGAGTTCGGATGCGAGAGTTATGGACTTTTTATCAACAAAGATCGAAGCTAAGAGTTGTCATGTTTGCCATTTACACAGCAGCTACTTCCAGTCCAATTTAAATCTTCATTTGTTCGTTATTTCTCAATATTCAAAGAATGAAAGTTGCAAAGCTCGTCAATAGCTTCGATTTGATTGGTGGCAAGCCCCATAACTCCGTCCAAATTAAAAGTTATGGAAATTTTACTAGTGGACACTGCAATAGAGAAACAGTAGCATAGCAAGCTGGGGCTTGCTCTTTTTGGCCTATCACCCAAGTCGGGGCTTGGGGTCCTGAGCTTATTTACAGTAGCCTAGCAAGCTGGGCCTTGCTATTATAAAGGTAGTACCCAAGCTGGGGCTTGGGTACGGGAACAGAGTGGTTTCCTAGTTGGTTTCTAATGCTACAAACGTGGAGCTTAAGTGATGGCGATGGTTTGGAACTCATTTTGGCATGGAATTATAATCAAGATACATTTTTAAGTATATAATTAACAACAAACAATAGGATTGAAAAAAAGAAGAAGAAATTACAGAGATTAATTCCAGAATTTTATAGCAAGCTTTGGTGGGAGATTTTGAAGAGATTTTCGTGACGATTGCAGATTAAGGCTACGTGAAGGGTGTACTGCATTATTCTTCTTCTTAGTCTTATATTTGTAATTAAAAAGATATTTTCTTTGATTTATTCAGTTATTATTTCACTCATGATGAACTAATTCACTTTAGGCTTAGGATGGATCCTTAAGTGAAACGATGCTTTTGTAATATTTGAATTCAGTTTAAAAATCTATTATCCAGTTTATCTATATTAATTTTAGCTTGAATTTATGAATTACCTGATCAACAATTCTTTGTGGACTTGTATGGATTCGAGAGAGGAAATACAAGTCTAGACTTAGTTAATATAGCATGTGTTCTTAAATTGTGTGAATGAACATAATCTTGATGAATGTTAAGGTAGAGTTATGCTTGACATCGCATGTAATCGGATAGGGAACTTAATCTTAAACTTTCTTTAATTATAATTCACATAGAGATATAGTGAGTTAGTTGATTAAGGTGTTTAACTTGTTTCTATCTAATTTGTAGATTTAAGTTAATACGGTATTAGTGCATCGAGAGGTGGCTAGTGCTACATTCGTGTTCTTGATTAACAAACTGGGATAGTAAATTGAACTGAAATTAAGGTGAAAAAATCATAGTGAAGCTTAGGGTGAAATCGTAAGCCTGGTTCTCCAATAATTGTTTGAAAATTCAGTTTTTAATATTTGTGGTTGTTTTGTGATAGTATATTTATTACTAATTTAGGTTTTATAATTTTAATTATTAATTTGGATAGTTTACTAAAATTAGGATTAATAGGAAATTGATAATTGTGAGGTTAAATTTCTTACTAAATTGTCTATGTGGGAACGATACTCTACTTACTAGTATATTACTTGTTGACCACGTATACTTACGTGTGAGCGTATGTAGATTTTATCCAAAAAGTTTTTGGTGCTGTTGCCGGGGACAAATTTAGTATAGATTTTAAGAATTTTACGATATCAGTTTAATTTGTCCAGTTTTACTTAAACAATTTTTATTTTTTGTTTTGTTCTTTTTATTTCAGGTTTTTGAAGTGGTTTATGCAAACTCGGTCCAAAAATCCAGACTTGCTGCCTTTTGAGGACGACATTGAGAAACGGTTTCAGAGGTTAAGTAAGTGGATCAAGGAAACAAGGGAAGACTTTGAAAAATCTAAAAAAAGAGGAGGTAATGGCAGTCGAAGATCAGAAAGCGTTGAGGGACTTTGCCACACCCAAGGTGACTGAACTGCAGTCGAGCATATCCAGGCCTGCAATAGCTGCAAAAACATTCGAAATCAAGCCTGGGACGATTCAGATGATCCAGAATTCAGTCCAGTTTGGGGGATTGGCAAATGACAATTCGAATGAACATCTAGTCAGCTTTTTGGAAATTTGTTACACCTTCAGGTATAATGGGGTGTCGGATGATGCGGTGAGACTTCGCTTGTTCCCATTCACCTTACAGGACAAGGCGAAGAGTTGGTTACACTCTCTACCGCCGGGATAAATAACTACTTGGGAAGACCTAGCTCAGAAATTCCTTGCAAAATTCTTTCCACCAGCGAAAACTGCAATAATGAGGAATGAGATAACGATGTTTGAACATCAACATGGGGAATCACTGTATGAGGCATGGGAAAGATACAAAGAATTGCTCCGAAAGTGTCTGCATCATTGGTTGCCTAAATGGTTGCAAATGAACACGTTTTACAACGGATTGAACGAAAACCTCAGAACCAGTATTGATGTAGCTTCGGGTGGAGCGTTTATGGCCAAGAGTTATGAGGAAGCCTACGAATTGATAGAGACTATGACAGCTAACAATTACTAGTGGTCCACGGCAAGAATGACTCTAGCAAAGGTCGCTGGAGTGTTAGAAGTAGATAGTGTGATGGCAATACAAGCGCAAAGTTAAAGTTTTGCTGGCATAGTATATTATATGGAATACCTTATCCCTTCTCTGGCCTAACACTGGCCCGATTGCAAAATCGTCGGTGTCACACATTAGCTCAAAAGGGAAGGTCCAATCAGGGGCTATCACAATAGGAGCCGAAATAAGTTTTTCTTTTAATAGATCAAAGGCTCTCAGGTAGGCTTCTTCAAATTGAAAAGGCATGTCCTTTTCCAATAGTGTACACAGCGGTTTGGTTATCCGTGAGAAATCCTGGATAAATCTACTATAGAACCCCGTATGCCCAAGGAAACTCCTTGCCCCTTTTACTGATGTAGGTGGCGGAAGGTTAT
This sequence comes from Panax notoginseng, assembly GCA_016801055.1. Classification (NCBI taxonomy): domain Eukaryota; kingdom Viridiplantae; phylum Streptophyta; class Magnoliopsida; order Apiales; family Araliaceae; genus Panax; species Panax notoginseng. The sequence goes on along the minus strand of CM029016.1, from coordinate 183,114,777 downwards.
TAATGACATCAATCATTGCCTTATCAACCTCAATTCCACCAACAAAAACCCGGTGGCCCAGAATAATGCCCTCTTTAACAATGAAGTGACATTTCTCCAAATTCAAAACAAGATTAGTCTCCATACATCTGTGCAGAATGGCAGTCAAATTTCTCATGCAATTATCGAATGAGCTCCCGAATACCGAAAAGTCATCCATGAAGACTTCTAGGGTCTTTTCAACCATATCCGAAAAAATTAACATCATACAACGCTGAAATGTTGAGGGAGCATTACATATCCCGAAAGACATTTTCTGAAAGGCAAAGGTTCCATAAGGGCATGTGAACGTCGTCTTCTCCTGATCTTTGGGAGCAATTAAAATCTGATTATACCTAGAGTAAACGTCCAGCAGATAGTAAAATTCATGCCTAGCAAGCCTATCAAGCATTTGATCAATTAATGGAAGAGGGAAATGATCCTTGCAGGTGGATTTATTCAATTTCATGTAATCCATACATACCCTCCATCCAGTCATCATTCTGGTTGGAATAACTCATTATTTTCATTGGGCACTATAGTCATGCCGCCCTTCTTGGGCACGCACTGAATAAAATTGACCCAAGGACTATCAGAGATGGGGTAGATAATGCCCGCATCTAAAAATTTAATGATCTCCTTCCGGACCACCTCTTTCATAATGTGATTCAACCGCCTCTGATGCTCAATGGACGGTTTAGACCATTCCTCCAGTAAGATTTTGTGCATGCAAAGAGTCAGACTGAACCCTTTTATATCAGCAATTGACCACCCCAAGGCCATTTTGTGTTGCTTGAGCACTTGCAGTAACTTCTCTTCCTGAGAATCATTTAATGATGCAGAGATTATAACAGGTAAGGTAGATGATTCCCCTAAGTATGCATACCTCAGGTGATTAAGCAAGGGCTTTAAATCGAGGACATGAGGTTCTATGATCGATGGCAGGGCTTTGGAAGTGGATGCTTCGTTATCATTCAAATATTCGAACTATCTTTGGAACTGCTAAGATCTCTGAGGTGCATCAAGCCACTTGGCATATTCAACATGAGCAGGCTCTTCCATAGTACTGGCACATGTCAGTGTAGCTTCTAAAGGGTCGATCATGCATGTTTCTGAGAATACTTCACTGACTGTATTAGCAATCACCTTAATCTGAAAGCAGTCTTCAGGGTTGTTCGGATATTTCATTGACCTGAGCACATTGAAGGTTACTTCCTGATCCTGTACTCTCATTGTCAGTTCCCCTTTCTGTACATCTATCAAGGTCCTCCAGTTGCTAAGAATGGTCTGCCCAGAATTATAGGAACCTCCCTATCTTCCTCAAAATCTAGGATAATGAAGTCTGTCGGGAAGATGAACTTGTCCACTTTTACAAGCACATCCTCTACTATCCCCTTCGGGTATCTGAGAGATCTATCTACCAATTTCAAAGTTACACTTATGGGTTTGGCTTGATTTAGTCCCATCTTCTTATAGATAGACAATGACATCAAGTTAATGCTAGCCCCTAGATCACACAAGGCCTTGCCAATGATTTGGTCCCCGATAGTGCAAGGAATCGTGAAACTCCCAGGATCTTTTAGCTTCGGTGGGAGCTTGTTTTGCAAGATGGCACTGCACTCCTCTGTCAGAGCCACCATTTCATAGTCCCCCATTTTTCACTTCTTAGATAGTTTATCTTTCATAAACTTGGCATTTGCTCCAATGCCTCCGCAAATGGGAAGTTTATGTGAAGCCTCTTGAATACATCCAGGAATTTAGAAAACTGTTTATCCAGTTTTTATTTTTGCAGACGCTGGGTGAAAGGCAACTGAGGGAGAGGAGGACTGACTTTATTTATTGGAGGAGTTGGTGTTGTAGGGCTAACTTGAGTACTTTCCCCACCCCTAGATTCATCATTATTCTTCTATACTATTGGTTCCTCTTCAGTAACTTCTTCTTCTACTGGAGAACTCTCTCCACCTTGTTCATTTGTAGTTCTCCCACTCCTGAGTGTCACTGCTATGCATTGTTCTTTACCTTCCCGTTTTGGGTTGACATCAGTGTCACTAGGCAATGTGCCTTGTGGACGACTGTTTAAAGCAGTGGCTAATTGTCCCATTTGGACTTCAAGATTCTGAATGGAAGCTTATTGCTTATTGCTCCTTGTTTCATTTTGGTCAATACATCTAGACAGGAGATCCTCTAAACTAGGTTTTCTTTCTTGTTGAGGAGGTGGACGGTGGAACTGATTTTGAGAACTTTGTGGTTGTTGACTGTACTAATTTGGAGAACTTTGAGGATACTAGTTTTGAGCTTGGAACCTCGAAGTGTTTGAGAAGTTAGGACTGGTGGTAGAAGGTTGCGCTTTATTTCTATTATTGTTGCCCCATAAGAAGTTTGGATGATTCCTCAATCCTGGGTGGTAATGAATGGAGAGATTAGCGGTTTGTTGCCGCCCATAGTTGGAAACAAATTGAACTAACTCAGGGCTTATGGCACATTGATCAGTCGGGTGGCTCCATTAACATAATTCACACGACACTTCGACACTTTGAACATTTTACACAACTTGCACTCCTATAGTGTCTAGTCTATTAGTTACCGCTGCAACTTGAGCCGCTAATTCTGTGACTGAGTCAACCTCATATACCCCTACTGGCCTTCTAGGGGCTTTCCAATCATTTGGCGATTGATAATTTTTGGTTGCCATTGTTTCCACCAATTCGTACCTCGCTGTGTGATGCTTAGACATGAAGGCCCCTCCAGAAGCAGCATCTATACTCGAACGAGTAGATCCGGATAACCCATTATAAAATGTCTGGATGGGTAGCCATTCTGGCAGTCCATGGTGGGGGAATTTTCTCAAAAGATCCTTGAATCGCTCCCATGAGTCATACAAAGATTCTGAATCAAACTGGATACATGAGGTAATTTAGTGCCTTAGTATGGCGGTTTTGGCGGGTGGAAAAAACTTCGCCATAAACTTTTGAGCCAAGTCAGCCCATGTGGTGATGGAGCCTAGCGGAAGTGAATGTAGCCAGCTCTTGGCTTTGTCCCTCAAGGTGAATGGAAACAAATGGAGTATGATGGAATCGTCAGTCACTCCGTTACACTTAAAAGTATCGCAGATCTCCACGAAGTTTATCAAATGATCATTCGGGTCATTATTTGGCAATCCCTCAAATTGAATGTTAGTGCACATTTGAATAGTGCTCGGCTTTATCTCAAAGTTATTTACTTGGATTGCGGGCCAGAGAATGCTTGCCTTGAGATCGTCGATTTGAGGCATGGCATACTCCCTTAGAGATTTTTGAAGTTCCTCAACCATTCTAATAGGAGTAGGTTTGTCTCGACAATTTTCTCTTCACATTCGTCTGTATGTTCTATCAACCTCAAGATCGAGAGGTATTATATTTCGTCCCCTTCGAGGTGGCGTAAATAGTAAAGACTACCTGAAAAGAGAGTTAAACAGATAAATCAGTTTAAATTAAGATAGTGTTGACTTAGTGTTAATATTAAAAAACAAATAATACTAAGTCCCCGACAACGGCGCCAAAAACTTGTTGGTCGATTTCGCTATTGTTAAATCTCGCACAAGCATACGCAGTCCACAAGTAATATATGATAAGTTGAGTGTCGAACCCACGAGGACGAAGTCTTAAGAGATAATCAAATACTAAGGTAAAGTCTTTACTACCTTATCTAAATAAGTGAAATAAGATGATTGGTTAAGCTATGTGATTAAAACTGTAAGAATAAGAGAAGTAGTTGTACTAGGAAGTCAAGATAGGATTACAATTCCCCTAATGTGTCGCTTAATCTCCTAACTCTCCACATTACAAACGAATCAAGGAATGGTCAACCGAGAAGAGTAAATACGCATAAGCTTCTGTCGAAGGTCAAATGCTCATCCCCAGCCAGATAAATCACAATATGTCTATTGGTGAAAATAACTAGGCTAAGGTCATTAAACTAAGTCTCAAGGCCACACAAGCCAAATAGAGATATGTCTATCCTATTAGCAGTTTATGCACACATTCCATAGGCATGGTCATAACAGGTGTTGTATTTAAAGGTTATATAATAAAATTCATTTTTCAATATCCATTACTATCAATACCAATAACTCTATCTAGAAATCAGTCCATAAGCAAGAAATACAACAACCCATTCCAAAATGATTCATTATATAAAATAGGAGAGAAAGTTAATTAAGCTAAACAAAAGGTTACATTGCAATCCTAAAAATGGAATTAGTTCATTAACATGGTACTAAAACACATTTTTAATACATTCCACATTCTCAGTAATACGCAAATAAATGGGAGATTTGGAATAAGAAAACTCCTATTTAGAAGTTTTCTGTCTCCAAATCTTCTCTTCTCCGTGTAGCTACTGAGCTATTGTCGGATGCAATAACTCTTCCTCCTTGAAGCACAGCTTCTTTATCCCCTAGAAATAAAAATTGTATAGTGAATCCTAGTCTACGCTATTTTCTATCTGATAATGAATGCATGCGGCTTTATCTGCTCTCTCTGTCTCCTTGCCCTCCCTTTAGGTCATTTAAAGCCCTTTATTGCCTGGACACCGGTGCTCACACTGCGGCGCGAGCATTGAACTAACCATTGGCGCTGCGGCACCACGTAGGGTTAAAAACACCGGAGGTCGCGCTGCGGCATGACTCCATGAAAGGACTTTGGCACTGCGGCGCGAGGCTGACGTCAGCCCAAGACAGGGACCGGCGCTGCGGCGCGAAGATTAACAAGGAACTCGGCGCTAGGGCGCGAGTTTACAGTAGTTCTCCTCTTGACATGGCGCTGGGCGTGAAAAATGGCGTTGGGGTGTCGAGTATGGTGCTGGGGCGCACGCTCTAAGTATAACTCTGGCGTTGCGGCGCCAGTACAGCAAAAATGTCCATTATGTCCTTGGAAACTGGAAAAGATCTGTAAAGCCATGCTAAACATAATAACAACAAAATATAAATAAAGGCTAATTAATTCACAGCAAAACATGCAACATCTTAGGCCATAAAGGATCTGATTCACTGGTATAAATCCCACTCATCACATAACATAAGGCTCTAGCATTTAAATCATATTCCCAATTCTTACGAACATCAAGTTTCAATCATTTCATAGCTCAGTAATTAATAGCTTATAATCTTCATATTTGACTTTACAATGCAATCATAATCTATTATAACATCATATAATATCATAAACATCTTTTTATGTTCATTAGATTAGGTTACAATTGTTCGTCAATTTCACAACTTATAAAACACACACAAGTATACGCAGTCAAACAAGTAATACAATGATAAGTTGAGAGTTGAACCCACATGGAAATAATACTAAAGCTAAACAAGTACTAAAATTATATCAATATGATCTTATCCAAACAGTTGATTAAAGATTGTTTGTTTAAAGCAATATGATTAAAACAGTAAATGGTGAGCAAGAGTCGTATCAAATATGACAAGCTAAGATTACAACTCCCCTAATGCTTTGTATAATTTTCTGACTCTCCTAACTATCTAACAAATTATTAGAATGGTCAACCGAGAATTGTATGTATACATAAGCCTCTTTCGTTGGTCATATGAAATCCCTTAGCTAAATAAATCCCTATATTCATATGGTGAAATAAATTACACTATAGGTCATTAAAGTTTAATTCTCATTAATCACACAAGGCAAATAGATATATTCTTATTCTATTATGCAAGATATGCTCTCAATCCATTAGGAATGATCATAATAAGTGTTATCATATTTAGAGTTAAGCATTAAAGTCCATTTTCCAATATCAAAGTAATACTCATATCAATTACTTGGCCAAGCAATCAATAAATAAAGCATGAAATATAATAACCCATTCAAAAATGATATATTACAATAAATAGGAGAAAAAGTTAATTACACTAATCATTAAGCTACATTGCAATCCTAGAAATGGAGTTAGTTTATTACTATAGAACCAAACAACATTATCAGTGTATTCAACATATTTAGATTACACAAATAAATGAAATACTTGGATAAAGAAAACCCTATTTAGAAGTATTCAAGCTTTAACTCTTCTCTTCATCATGTAGAATCCAAGCTATGGAGGAAGTAATGATCTTGGTCTTTTTGAATAACAAACTTCTTTGTCTTCTAAGCTATCTCTTTCTCTATTCTGATTTTTTTTGTAAAACTTATAAGGAGGCTCAATATCATCCTCAAAATGAATCAGGCTGTTGAGTTATAACAGCTAGGTCACTTAATCCATGCTCTATAACTGGGAACCGGAGGTGGCGCTGCAGCGCCAAGCTTTGGCCTTGATTAGGCGTTGCGAGGCTGGCCTGAAGGACATCACATTAATGAGGCACTACAACTCCAATTTACTAAAGAACTGGGCACTGCAGCGCTTGGCCTGGGTTGAGCTGGCAGTGTACTGGCTCTGCAGCGCCAGTAAATAACTAGGACCAGGCGCTACGGCACCGGTAATGATAAAATGACAATTAAGTCCCTAGAAAGCTGGAAATGGCCTAATAAACCACCTGCAAAGCATTTAAGCACAAAATAACAATAACATAATATAAACGCAATATAAAATAAGATGAATAAGCAACTTCTTAAGTATTAATGGGTCCGATTCGCGGGTATAAATTCCATTCATCAAATACCCCCAAACTTAAGCCTTTGCTTGTCCCCGAGTAAAAATATCTGAACAAAAAGATCAAAAGTAAATATAACTAGGAATCATGCTCTAAATTACTACATACCTGCCTTGTGGCCTTAAAGCTCATAATAACAATCTAAAAGAAGAATAAAATTAATGAATAATGCTTCGATCAAATATCTAGCTCAAACTACTACTGATCCCTATCATAAGTGTGCCTGCCTACCAACTATTCTTGCCAGCTATAACTCATACAAGCATAAATTGTCAGAAGGAAAATGCAAAGGTAGTTTTGAAAACTTTGATTTTAAAGCACTTTAAGGCTATAGATCTATGATATAACATTATAAATCTTCATATAACATCTTCTAGCATGCATCTAAACATTTAAACACAAGTGTTCTAGAGGGTTGTTTAGGGACTGAAATACTTAGAGATTTCATGGGTTTAGAGAGAGATAGGCTTGCTTGAGTGTTAGATAGTAAATGAGCAATTTTTGTAAACTTTCTCTCTCTTTGCCTCTTATAATTTGATTCAATGAATCCAATTTTGCAAGGTGTCAAAAGAGATAAGATTTCGCTGAGATTTTAGCACATGGGATAAGCACAAGTGATGAGTCATGCAATTCTAGAACAATCTCTTAACTTAAGTTTTAAGTAAAGGGTAATTTGGTTATTTGCACACTAAAGGGTATTTTGGTCTTTTCCCTCTAAAATTTAAGGGTAGTTTGGTAATTTCATATATTTCTCATAAATTTTAATCTTAAGATTTGCTAATTAACATTAGGGCTTGCTAATTTCCAATTAGGGTTTGAAAATTAGGGTTTAGGGTTTCTCAGTAATGAAATTAGGGTTTCACACTTAACAATTAGGGTTTCTACATCATTGTTAGGGTTTTCCCTAATTAGATTCATATTCACTAACATATCTCCTTGATCACATATATCTTATTAATAATCAGTCTTAGTTTCCTTTTTGAATTTGAAATTAGGGTTTATCGGTTTAAACTTAGGATTTTCTAATGCTCTGCTATTTCTGATCAACACTAAACAATACACATATACAGTACATATATAACATATTGAAATATAATTATTATATACTAATATTCTCATTCCTTGTTCATAATCCATGAATTAGGTTTATGGACCATATCTGACTTAACTTTCATTATCAGTCAACTTAAAATTTTAAATTGACTATTCTGCTAAATCCATGTCGCATATATTCAAAATATTATTACTGATAACTATAATCATAATAATTTATAATAAAAAAAAATTATTCGTAAAAATATAGATATAATTATTCAAAAAAATTCGGGTCTTTACAGATACGTTGTGCACGACGTAAGGGTACAATATGTTAATCACCTAGCGTACTTGGAGAGGTAGTTTACCTTCTTTGTGATTATAAAAATACCTACCTGTTGAACCTGAGAGTTCATGGTCTATATGATCCCTCAGCAAGATACGAAAAGTTTTCTTGAAGAATTTTTTTTATATTATTTATACTGTTGTATAGATATTGAACAATTGTGAAGACTCTTGAATGTTTAGAAGATTTAAATCCCTAATGAGTAATCATTGTAGAATGAGATGATAGAAGAGAAATCCTCAGAGGAGGAAATTGTAAAGATTAAGTTGAAAACCTAGTTTTGATCAATGGAATGAGTACAAAATATTATGCTATAATTTCGAGGACAAAATTCTTAGAAGATGGGGTGATTGTGACACCCGAAAATTTATAAATAAGATCTTGAATGATTAAATAATGGTTAAAGTTTAAAACTTAGATTTAGAAATAGAGGATTGATTAATTTTTAAAAAAAACCTATATGGTTTGATTTTTGAAGCAATGCAAAGAAATTAAATGTTAAAGAGTAAGAAATGAGAAGCTAGAGAATAAAAGTGAGAAAATATGGGTTACAAAAATCCAAATCCTATAATTGATTTATATATACCTTTGAAGTATATTAAGGATAAGTGTAAAACCCCAAATTTTACGAATAAGATTTAATTTTCTCGAAATAATTATTTTTTAATATTATGGTTTGGATTTGATATAATGTTATAGTTGTGGGTAGTATTTATAAATTTTGCAAAGTATGCAAGTTGTTATATAATATTCGATTGGTCGGGAAATATTCGTTTTAATAGGGAATATTCGTACGATGGCACAATCATTGGTGGACCCCACAACGAAATTATTGTCGGATTGAGAAAACGACAAAAATATTTTAAAAAAAATAACGGCGGAAGTTTTACCGTTAAAACTGTTGAACTACTCGGTAGTAAAAGTACAGTAATACGCGTGGTTGCATAGTAGCACACGGTATTGATTATTGATGTTTACGTGAGAAGTCACTCAGTTTTGTTCAATTATTGCTACAGTAGTTGCTGCATAGTACCTCACGTTATTTGATTCAACTATTGTTGATTGTTATATATATATATATATATATATATATATATATATATATATATATATATATATATATATATATATATATTATATAAGTTTTATTTTATTAGTATTATTAATGTAATTAAACAGAAAAACTTTTTATATAAAACATAATACTTTTATAAAGTTATCTGTTTTATTAGACAATGATTAAAATATATTATATTTTATTATGCATTGTGTTGCATAGTGCCTGCATAGTATTTTGTATAGTAAAATCTTTTTATATAAAACAGAATACTTTTATAAAGTTATTCGTTGTATTAGATTATAAATAGAATATATTATATTTTATTTAAAAGATTTTGCTTTAAATATGGGCCGTCCGATTAAAAGCAAATCAATCTGGACAGTTCATGAATTAGTTACTATGCAGTCCATTCTTCTATAAATAGAAGCTCATTCCTTCATTATTTCTTGCGAATTCACTGAAACTCTAGAGAGAGCAACTATAAAGACAAAGAAGAAAAGTTTTCTGCTACTTCACTGCTCCTATATCAAGTACTCTTCTTTCTAAGGTAAGGGATATTATTTGTTGTACCCGTAAGGGGTATTATTTCGTTTGTATTTATGAAGAGAACTTCTGTTATTCCATTATTTATTATTTTGTTTGAATAACTTATATACGTTGGCTACCCTATACTTGGTGAAATTCTTCCGTTATTCCATTCTTTATTATTCTGTTGGAACATCATGTCTGTACTTTTTACACCGGACCTGGTTCCGTCTTTATTATTATGTTAGAATATCATGTCTATGCGTTTTACACTGGACCTGATTTCGTCTTTATTATTCTATTGGAATATCCTGTCTGTGCGTTTTACGTCGGACCTGGTTCCATTATTCATTAGTCTATTAGAATAACTTGTCTGTGCAGTCTATCGTATGCCTGGTGATTTTTTTTGTTATTCCATTCTTTATTATACTCAGTTGGTTAAAGTTTTGGCTTCTATACACCATAAAATTAGTGGAATATCCTTGATATTTGTGCTTCATCTAGTATCTTTTTATGCAAATATTCTTCTGAGCATTCTTGAATTTTACTCCACAAAGCAGTATCATGTTGACAATTTGGACGTTATTGGTTCCTAGATAAATTAATTCTTAAACTTGTTTTATTGAATTATATGTCATTGTCATCATTCTCATGTTTATATTATGTTGAAAGTCATCTGTGGCCTGTAGTGCATAGATGGACTTGGTATGATTATGACAAGGGATTATTCGGTATAATCATGACCGTAATATTACAAATAATATGGAAAAAGTCCTCATTAGCCCGTAATGCATTGATGGACAGCTTTTGGTATGATTATGGCTATGGATTCTCTTCGGCCAAGGGTGCAAAGATGAATTATTTTATGGCATGATCAGGACCATTGATGAAAACACGATTATCTTTGGCCCGTAGTGCATGGATAATTTGTGGTCATGATACTAAAGAATATCCTTGGCCTGTAGTGCAGGGATAATTTAATGATGTGGATTATTTATTGAGCTGAGTCTCAGCGATAAAAGTGATGAAAAAACTTTGAAACCATAAAAGATAGTAGATTTTATTCTCTACTTGGCTCTTTTAATGGATTGCTTGTTCCGCTGCAATTAAACTTGATGTCTATTGTATTTTATCAGTTTAGCATTGTTGAAGACTAATGATAATTTATTCTACATTATCTTAGTCATAATATTTCTTACTGGGCTAGTTGAGCTCACCCTTTCTTTCACTGTTCTCTTCAGGAAATGAGAACGTAGTCGGGACTAGTCTGGGAACGGAGTGACGGTCCAGATGATAGTATTAGTAGTCCTCACTATTCGGTTAAATAGTGCAACAATAAATGTAATGAAGACTTATTCTGAGAGTGGATATTGTCTAGATGACAGTATTTGTATTAAAACTCACAACTCTCTTGTTGTATATTAAAGATTGTATTTGTATTCTGTACCATGTATTTGGCGACTCAGAATAGGTGATGTATATCTATTATGGGGGCGTCACAGTTGGTATCAGAGCTTAGGGATATGATCCCGGGCTGAGATGTGAGATAAGAACTAGGAAGGGAGAGACGGGGAATTCCTTAGCTAGTATGACCTACCTAAGTTTACTTGTTATTTAATTGGTCGGTCAAAGTATAGAGATAATATGTGATATGTTAATTAACCCTTGTTTTGTGGCAGTATTTCAAAATGGCATCTGAAAATGTTGAGATAAGCAATGGAGCACAAGAGACCATTGAGTCTCCACAGATCAATAATCAGGACAATGTGCAACAGGATGGCAATAATCCTCCTGTAAACAAAAACACTGATCAAATGACGAATGACGGTACGTTTAGGAGCTTTTTAGAATTCATGCAACACCAAATGAGAGAGACTCCTGTTCATAATGCAGGTGGAAACAATGTCAATCTACTGTTGGTCACCGCTAAGCAGTTCAAGGAGCTGGGACCACCGAAGTTTTTGGGAAAACCAAAACCACTTAAGGCAGAGGTATGGTTAAAGTATATCACCAAGATATTTGATATCTTGGAATGCTCAGAGGAGTAAAAGGTTCCCTTTGCCACCTTTATGTTGCGTGAAGAGGCAGATTACTGGTGAGAATCTGTAAAACGTACCCAGCCTGACGCACTCAAGATGTCTTGGGAGAAGTTCCAAGAGCTGTTCAATGATAAGTACTTTCCTGAAAGCATTCGTCACATGAAGGAGGTGAAATTTATCAAGTTGGAGCAAAACAACATGACTGTGTCGCAGTACGAAGCCAAGTTTGCCGAGTTGTCCCGATTTGCATCCCATTTGTTTGAGAATGAGGAGAGAATGACGCGAATGTTTCTAAGAGGTTTGAAACCTGTGATACGTCAATATCTTATCTCTCATAAACTGTGTTTGTATTCAGATGTTGTTAATAGGGTTCAGTTATTGGAGCGCGATAACGAGTCAACCCAACAAAAAGGGAGTAGTTGATAAAATGATAATACCGGTAATAACAGTCATCAAAGAGGTGACAATAAGCATGGAGGGAATCAACATGCCAGAAATGGTAACCACTTCGATGGTAATCATGGCCAAAATAATAAGAATGGACATTTCAAGAAGAGAAGGTTCAACAATAATGTGAAGACATCGACACCAGCACCCGTTTCAAAGGAAGAAGAACGACCACCTGTCGTATGTTTCAAATGCGGACAGGAGGGACACATCTGTTCAAACTGTACGTAGTAATCCAAAGCATGTTTTAATTGCGGAAGAGAATGTCACTTAGCTCGATTTTGTCATATGGTGAAGTCAAGTCCAGCTGGGATAGTGATGCCAAAGGATGTCCCAGACAAGCCAAAGCCGATAGTTTAAGAGAGAGCAATTTTTTTTCCGTGACGAGGAACCTGAATAAAATTATCATGGGTATGTTAGTCATAAATTCTTTTGAAGTCTATACCGTGTTAGATACTGGGTCTACTCACTCTTTTATTTCACCTAGTTCTGTTCAATGTTTGAACTTAACTCCGGAGAAGTTAGACTTTAATTTATCTGTTGAAATTTCGTTGGGAGAAACCTTCGTTACCTCTACTATTTATAAATCTTATTTGATTCAAATTAACACTTTCACGTTACATGTCAATCGTATCTCTTTGAAAATACTTGCCTTTGATGTGATTTTAGGAATCGATTGGTTAACTACTCATCATGTTTTTTTTGTAAGGTTGTTAGCTTTCATACTCCTAACCAACCTGTTATGCGAATTCAAAGTTACCAAACTACTAAAGTCAATCATTGTCATATCAAGCCATAAGTAAAGAGCCCTGAGCCTTTATCTGGTGACTTCCTTGTGTGGAATGCACCGAAGCCAGACTTTCTGTAGGCGACGTCATGAATGACGATGGTAAGTTGATAGGTATCAATGCGACGTGCTATCCAAGTCTTGGATGAGGGTCACAATTTTGAACGATATTTCTATTGTTAATAAATTTCCTGACGTATTCTTGAAGACTTCTTAGCCTACCCTAAAGCGTGAAATCGAATTTTGTATTGACCCCAGTACAAAACTCATTTCTTAAACCCTCAAAAATTTCTTCAACTAAAATGAACGTATTATAAGCCAAAGACGTTGGCTCGAGCTATTGAAGATTACGATAGTACCATTCAATATCATCTTGGAAGTGCGAGCGTGGTAGCTGACGCGTTGAGTAGAAGATTGTATGCGATTGAGATGGTGTTAACACAAAAACCCATTTTGTATAACTTACAAATAATGAAGATAGAGTTAAAGACTCTAGGGACCTACGTGAAGATAACGAATATACGATTAGAATCGACTTTAATCGATAAAGTTAAAGCCGTTCAAGCTACATACTCAGAGCTGATGAATGTGAAGAAGATGGTTCAAGAGAGCGTTATTCTAGAAGTAAGAATCGATGAAGAGAGGAAACCTCAACCTCTGATTTAATTGACCCATTTGAAATCCTCGATCGAGTAGGAACTGTGGCTTATAGACTCGTTTAACCACTAAGTATGTCTCGTGTTCATAACGTTTTTAACATATCGACATTACGTAAATATCTGGACGACCCGAACCACATTATTATTTTAGAACCGGACGAGATAGTAGATGATTTAACGTATGAGGAGATACATGTTAAAATCTTGGATAAGAAGGATTATGTTCGACACTCAAAGGTTATACCTCAAGAGTTAGAATCTGAAATGAAGTCAAGGTATCCTCACATGTTCGGCATACTAGGTACGTACCTAAATTTCGAAGGCGAAATTTCATAAGGAGGGGAGATTGTAAAACTCCAATTTTACGAATAAGATTTAATTTTCTCGAAATAATTTTTTTTTAATATTATGGTGTGGATTTGATATAATGTTATAGTTGTGGGTAGTATTTATAAATTTTGCAAAGTATGCAAGTTGTTATATAATATTCGATTGGTCGGGGAATATTCGTTTTAACAGGGAATATTCGTACAACGGCACAATCATTGGTGTACTCCACAACGAAATCATTATCGGATTGAGAACACGACAAAAATATTTTTATGAAAATAACGATGAAAGTTTTACCGTTAAAACTGTTGAACTACTCGGTAGTAAAAGTATAATAATACAAGTGGTTGCATAGTAGCACACGGTATTGATTATTGATGTTTACGTGAGAAGACACTCAATTGTGTTTAATTATTGCTACAGTAGTTGCTGCATAGCATATCACGTTATTTGATTCAACTATTGTTGATTGTTATATATATATATATATATATATATATATATATATATATATATATATATATATAAATTTTGTTTTATTAGTATTATTAATGTAATAAAACATAAAAGCTTTTTATATAAAACAGAATACTTTTATAAAGTTATTCGTTTTATTAGGCTAATAGTAAAAATTTTTTATATAAAACAGAATACTTTTATAAAGTTATCTGTTTTATTAAACAATAATTAGAATATATTATATTTTATTATGCATAGTGTTGCATAGTGTCTGTATAGTATTTTGCATAGTAAAATCTTTTTATATAAAACAGAATACTTTTATAAAGTTATTCGTTATATTAGATTATAAATAGAATATATTATATTTTCTTTAAAAGATTTTGCTTTAAATATGGACCATCCGATTAAAAGTAAATCAATCTGGACCGTTCATGAATTAGTTACTATGCAGTCTATTCTTCTATAAATAGAAGCTCATTCCTTCATTATTTCTTACGAATTCACTGAAACTCTAGAGAGAGAAACTATAGAGAGAAAGAAGAAAAATGTTTTGCTACTTCACTACTCCTATATCCAGTACTCTTCTTTCTAAGGTAATGGATATTATTTGTTGTACCCGTAAGGGGTATTATTTCTTTTGTATTCATGAAGAGAACTTCTGTTATTCCATTATTTATTATTCTGTTGGAATAACCTGTATACGCGGACTACCCTATACTTGGTGAAGTTTATCTGTTATTCCATTCTTTAGTATTCTATTGGAACATCATGTCTGTGCATTTTACGCTGGACCTGGATCCGTCTTTATTATTCTGTTGGAATATCCTGTCTATGCGTTTTACGCCGGACCTGGTTCCGTCTTTATTATTCTGTTGGAATATCTTGTCTGTGCGTTTTATGCCGGACCTGGTTCCAGTATTTATTAGTCTATCGGAATAACATGCATGTGCGGTCTATCGCATGCCTGGTGATTTTTTTTGTTATTCCATTCTTTATTATACTCAGTTGGTTAATGTTTTGGCTTCTATACTCCATGAAATTAGTAGAATATCCTTGATATTTGCACTTCATCCAGTATCTTTTCATAGGAATATTCTTCTGAGCATTCTTAAATTTTACTCCACA
This sequence comes from Panax notoginseng, assembly GCA_016801055.1. Classification (NCBI taxonomy): domain Eukaryota; kingdom Viridiplantae; phylum Streptophyta; class Magnoliopsida; order Apiales; family Araliaceae; genus Panax; species Panax notoginseng. The sequence goes on along the minus strand of CM029016.1, from coordinate 183,099,301 downwards.
AAGCAGTATCATGTTGACAATTTGGACGTTATTGGTTCGTGGATAAATTAATTCTTGAACTTGTTTTATTGAATTATTATGTCATTGTCATCATCCTCATGTTTATATTATGTTAAAAGTCATCTGTGGCCTGTAGTGCATAGATGGACTTGGTATGATTATGACCAGGGATTATTCGGTACAATCATGACCGTAATGTTACGAATGATGTGAAAAAAGTCCTCATTGGCCCGTAATACATTTATGGACAGTTTTTGGTATGATTATGGCCATGGATTCTCTTCGGCCAAGGGTGCAAATATGAATTGTTTTATCGCATGATTAGGACCGTTGATGAAAACACGATTATCTTTGGCCCGTAGTACATGGATAATTCGTGGTCATGATACTAAAGAATATCCTTGGCCTGTAGTGCAGGGATAATTTAATGATGTGGATTATTTATTGAGCTGAGTCTAAGCGATAAAAGTGATAAAAAACCTTTTAAACCATAAAAGATAGTAGATTTTATTCTCTACTTGACTCTTTTAATGGATTGCTTGTTCCGATATAGTTAAACTTGATGTCTATTGTATTTTATAAGTTTAGCATTGTTGAAGACTAATGATAATTTATTCTGCATTATCTTAGTCATAATATTTCTTACTGGGCTAGTTGAGCTCACCCTTTCTTTCACTGTTCTCTTCAAGAAATGAGAACATAGCCGGGACTAGTCGGGGAACGGAGTGACGGTCCAGATGATAGTATTAGTAGTCCTCACTATTCGGTTAAATAGTGTGACAATAAATGTAATGAGGACTTATTCTGAGAGCGGATATTGTCTAGAAGACAATATTTGTATTAAAACTCACAGCTCTCTTGTTGTATATTAAAGATTGTATTTGTATTCTGTACCATGTATTTGGCGACTCAGAATAGGTGATGTATATCTATTTTAGGGGCATCACAGTTGGTATCAGAGCTCAGGAATATAATCCTTGGCTGAGATGTGAGATAAGAACTAGGAGGGGAGAGACGTCGAATTCCTTCGCTAGTATGACCTATCTAAGTTTACTTGTTATTTAATTGGTCGGTCAGAGTATAGAGATAATATGTGATATGTTAATTAATCCTTGTTTTGTGGCAGTATTTGAAAATGACATCTGAAAATTTTGAGATAAGCAATGGAGCACAAGAGACCGTTGATTCTCCACAGATCAATAATCAGGACAATGTGCAACAGGATTGAAATAATCGTCCTGTAAACAACAACACTGATCAAATGACGAACGACGGTACGTTTAGGAGCTTTTTAGAATTCATGCAACACCAAACGAGAGAGACTCCTGTTCATAATGCAGGTGGAAACAATGCCAACCCACTATTGGTCACCGCTAAGCAGTTCAACGAGCTGGGACCACCGGAGTTTTTGGAAAAACTAGAACCACTTAAGGCAGAGACATAGTTAAAGAAGATCACCAAGATATTTGATGTCTTGGAATGCTCAAAAGAGCAAAAGGTTCCCTTTGCCACCTTTATGTTGTGTGAAGAGGCAGATTGCTGGTGGGAATCTGTAAAACGTACCTAGCCTGACGCACTCAAGATGTCTTGGAAGAAGTTCCAAGAGCTATTCAATGACAAGTACTTTCCTGAAAGCATTCGTCACATGAAGGAGGTGGAATTTATCAAGTTGGAGCAAAACAACATGACTGTGTCGCAGTACGAAGCCAAGTTTGCCGAGTTATCCCGATTTGTGTCCCATTTGGTTGATAATGAGGATAGAATGACGCGAATGTTTCTAAGAGGTTTGAAACCTGAGATACGTCAATATCTTATCTCTCATAAATTATGTTTGTATTTAGATGTTGTTAATAGGGCTCAGTTATTGGAGCGAGATAACGAGTCAACCCAACCAAAAGAGAGAAGCCGATAAAATGATAATACCGGTGATAACAGTCATCAAAGAGGTGACAATAAGCATGGAGGGAATCAACATGCCAGAAATGGTAACCACTTCGGTGGTAATCATTGCCAAAATAATAAGAATGGGCATTTCAAGAAGAGAAGGTTCAACAATGACGTGAAGACACCGGCACCAGGCCCCGTTTGAAAGGAAGAAGAACGACCACCGGTCGTATGTTTCAAATGCGGACAGGAGGGACACATCCGTCCAGACTGTACGCAGCAATCCAAAGCGTGTTTTAATTGCGAAAGAGAAGGTCACCTAGCTCGATTTTGTTGTATGGTGAAGTCAAGTCCAGCTGGGATAGTGATACCAAAGGATCTCTCAGACAAGCCAAAGCCGATAGTTTAAGAGAGAGCAATTTTTTTCCCGTGATGAGGAACATGAATAAAATTATTACGGGTATGTTAGTCATAAACTCTTTTGAAGTCTATACCGTGTTAGATACCGGGTCTACTCACTCTTTCATTCACCTAGTCCTGTTCAATGTTTGAACTTAACTCCGGAGAAGTTAGACTTTAATTTATCTGTTGAAATTCTGTTGAGAGAAACCTTCGTTACCTCCACTATTTATAAATCTTGTTTGATTCAAATTAACACTTTCACGTTACCTGTCAATCATATCTCTTTGAAAATACTTGCCTTTGATGTGATTTTAGGAATCGATTAGTTAACTACTCATCATGTTTTTTTTTGTAAGGTTGTTAGCTTTCATACTCCTAACCAACCTGTTATGCGAATTCAAAGTAACCAAACTACTAAAGTCAATCATTGTCATATCAAGCCATAAGTAAAGAGCCCTGAGCCTTTATCTGGTGACTTCCATGTGTGGAATGCACCGAAGCCAGACTTTCTGTAGGCGACGTCGTGAATGACGATGGCAAGTTGATAGGTATCAATGTGACGTGCTATCCAAGTCTTGGATGAGGGTCACAGTTTTAAACGATACTTCTATTGTTAATAAATTTCCTGACGTATTCTTGAAGACTTCTTAGCCTACCCCAAAGAGTGAAATCGAATTTTGTATTTACCCCAGTACAAAACTCATTTCTTAAACCCTCAAAAATTTCTTCAACTAAAATGAACGTATTACGAGCCAAAGACGTTGGCTCGAGCTGTTGAAGATTACGATAGTACCATTCAATATCATCGTGGAAGTGCGAGCGTGGTAGTTAACGCGTTGAGTAGAAGATTGTATGGGAGTAGGATGGTGTTAACACAAAAACACATTTTGTATAACTTACAAATAATTATGATAGAGTTAAAGACTCTAAGGACCCACGTGAAGATAACGAATATACGATTAGAATCGACTTTAATCGATAATGTTAAAGCCGCTCAAGCTATATACTCAGAGCTGATGAATGTGAAAAAGAAGGTTAAAGAGTGCATTATTCTAGAAGCAAGAATCGATGAAGAGAGTAAATCTCAACCCTTGATTTAATTGACCCATTTGAAACCCTCGATCGAGTAGGAACTGTGGCTTATAGACTCGTTTTACCGCTAAGTATGTCGCGTGTTCATAACGTTTTTAACATATCGACGTTACGTAAATATGTGGACGACTCGAACCACATTATTAATTTAGAACCAGACGAGATAGCGGATGATTTAACGTATGAGGAGATACATGATAAAATCTTGGATAAGAAGGACTATATTCGACATTCAAAGGTTGTACCTCAAGAGTTAGAATCTGAAATGAAGTCAAGGTATCCTCACTTGTTCGGCATACTAGGTACGTACGTAAATTTCGAGAGCGAAATTTCATAAGGATGGGAGATTGTAAAACCCCAAATTTTACGAATAAGATTTAATTTTCTCTAAATATTTTTTTTTAAATATTATGGTGTGGATTTGATATAATATTAGAGTTGTGGGTAGTTATTATAAATTTTGCAAAGTATGCAAGTTGTTATATAATATTCGATTGGTCGTGGAATATTCATTTTAACAAGGAATATTCGTACGACGGCACAATCATTGGTGGACCCCACAATAAAATTATTATCAGATTGAGAAAACAACAAAAATATTTTTATGAAAATAACGACGGAAGTTTTACCGTTAAAACTGTTGAACTACTCGGTAGTAAAAGTACAGTAATACGCGTGGTTGCATAGTAGCACACTGTAATGATTATTGATGTTTACGTGAGAAATCACTTAGTTTTGTTCAATTATTGCTACAGTAGTTGCTGCATAGTATCTCACGTTATTTGATTCAACTATTGTTGATTGTTATATATATATTATATATAAATTTTGTTTTATTAGTATTATTAATGTAATAAAACATAAAAGCTTTTTATATAAAACAGAATACTTTTAAAAAGTTATTTGTTTTATTAGGTTAATAGTAAAATCTTTTTATATAAAACAGAATACTTTTATAAAGTTATCTGTTTTATTAGACAATAATTAGAATATATTATATTTTATTATGCATAGTGTTGCATAGTGCATGCATAGTGTTTTGCATAGTAAATTCTTTTTATATAAAACATAATACTTTTATAAAGTTATTCGTTTTATTTGATTATAAATAGAATATATTATATTTTATTTAAAAGATTTTGCTTTAAATATGGACTGTCCGATTAAAAGTAAATCAATTTGGACCGTTCATGAATTAGTTACTATGCATTCCATTCTTCTATAAATAGAAGCTCACTCCTTCATTATTTCTTACGAATTCACTGAAACTCTATAGAGAGAAACTATAGAGAGAAAGAAGAAAAGTGTTCTGCTACTTCACTACTCCTATATCCAGTACTCTTCTTTCTAAGGTAAGGGATATTATTTGTTGTACCCGTAAGGGGTATTATTTCTTTTGTATTCATGAAGAGAACTTCTGTTATTCTATTATTTATTATTCTGTTGGAATAACCTGTATACGCGGGCTACCCTATACTTGGTGAAATTCTTCTGTTATTCCATTCTTTATTATTCTGTTGGAACATCCTGTCTGTGCGTTTTACGCCGGACTTGGTTCCGTCTTTATTATTCTGTTGGAATATCCTGTCTGTGCGTTTTATGTTGGACCTGGTTCTAGTATTTATTAGTCTATTGGAATAACCTGCCTGTACGGTCTATCGCATGCCTGGTGATTTCTTTTGTTATTCCATTCTTTATTATACTTAGTTGGTTAAAGTTTTGGTTCCTATACTCCATGAAATTAGTGGAATATCCTTGATATTTGCGCTTCATCCAGTATCTTTTCATAGAAATATTCTTCTAAAAAATCTTGAATTTTACTCCACAAAGCAGTATCATGTTGACAATTTGAACGTTATTGGTTCCTGGATAAATTAATTCTTGAACTTGTTTTATTGAATTATTATGTCATTGTCATCATCCTCATGTTTATATTATGTTGAAAGTCATCTGTGGCCTGTAGTGCATAGATGGACTTGGTATGATTATGACCAGGGATTATTCGGTATAATCATGACCGTAATATTACAAATGATGTGAAAAAAGTCCTCATTGGCCCGTAATGCATTGATGGACAGTTTTTGGAATGATTATGGCTATGGATTCTATTCGGCCAAGGGTGCAAAGATGAATTGTTTTATGGCATGATCAAGACCGTTGATGAAAACACGATTATCTTTGGCCCGTAGTGCATGTATAATTCGTGGTCATGATACTAAAGAATATCCTTGGCCTGTAGTGCAGGGATAATTTAATGATGTGGATTATTTATTAAGCTGAGTCTCAGCGATAAAAGTGATGAAAAACCTTTTAAACCATAAAAGATAGTAGATTTTATTCTCTACTTGACTCTTTTAATGGATTGCTTGTTTCGCTGCAGTTAAACTTGATGTCTATTATATTTTATCAGTTTAGCATTGTTGAAGACTAATGATAATTTATTCTGCATTATCTTAGTCATAATATTTCTTACTGGCTAGTTGAGCTCACCATTTCTTTCACTGTTCTCTTCAGGAAATAAGAACGTAGCCGGGACTAGTCGGGGAACGGAGTGACGGTCCAGATGATAGTGTTAGTAGTCCTCACTATTCGGTTAAATAGTATGACAATAAATATAATGAGGACTTATTCTGAGAGTGGATATTGTCTAGAAGACAGTATTTGTATTAAAACTCATAACTCTCTTGTTATATAATAAAGATTGTATTTGTATTCTGTACCATGTATTTGGCGACTCAGAATAGGTGATGTATATCTATTTTGGGGGTGTCACAATAAGGTATTACGATGCCTTTAAATTTATGTAAATTAAATAGTGAAAAAGATTATGTAATATTGTATGTGAAAATTTATTAAGGAAATTAATTTCAAAGGAAGAGATATTAAAAGGCTAAAGAAAATGTATATATGTATAGATACATATATACTCAAGAATGTGCTATTTATATTTCTAGCCAAATAAGAAAATTGATTAATTAGAAATTAATCATACAAAAATAAATGAAAAGCTTAATTATAAAATCTTTTGAAAATTATGCTTTGAAGGGTAATTTAATAGAACCCAAAAATATTAAATTGGGAAGACATAAGCTAGGTATTATGGTGGTAATTAAGTTAAGCCTACCTAGTAGTCAAGTGTTAAAGATTTAATGAAAGTCCAAAAAGGGATTAAGAATATGGCAAGCCGAATTCACATATATGGCAAACCATATGAAGCAAGCCTCGATATTAAAAAGAATTGTAAAAAGGACGCAAGTTATTCATATGGTATTTATATGTAAGATTATGACAAACAATATTGAAAAGTTGGATTAATATAGTCCATTATGTCAATTCATTTAAAAGGCTTATTGAACGTAGCAAACCGTATTTAGAAATTTTAATTAAGCATTGAATTAAATGTCTAGTCTAATACATGAATATATATAGGGAGTAAGTATATTATGACTCATGTGACCCAAGTTTTGCTCCAACTAGTGAGGGACTTTTAGGTCATTTGATTAAGCAAATTTGGCAATAAAAATTAATTCAAAATTTGGCTAAAAAGGGGGGGGGGATGCACTACAAAGGGATACTTGAGCATGTGTGGTAATTTTTTTCAAAGTTAGCTCTAAAACTCTAAGACATATGTAACTCTTAATTCCAAGCCTCATTATTTTCCCTAGATTTGCAAGATTATGAGAAGATAATGGATAGATATTCAAGATATAAGAGAGAGAGAATGAAGATTTGGGAAGATTTATGGAAGAGAGGAAAGAGAAAGATGGAGAAAAGTAGAGATTTAGCAAGGGAAATGGAGAGTACGGATGGTAAGAAAGGGAAGAGAAATTTGTTTATCAAACTCTATATACATCTCCTATACACAACTCCATCATCACCATCTTCATCTCAAACCTTCAAAACTCTAAATATTTGAGAGACAAAAAGAGCATCCTAACCATCTTTAGATCATCATCTAGCATCTTATTGGAAGAAAGTCAAGCAACTTATGTAATAACCGTGAATTTCAAGTCTCTATATATGTATGTACATTATTGATATTTAAAACTTTGTACTATACAGTGATTTAATATGTGACAACATATATGAAGTGGTGTATGGATCAATAAACATATATACTATAGTTATGGATATATACATTTATAGATTTCATTAAAAATGAAAGCTTCATAACCTAATTATACATTAGGTGAGACAATTAAATAACCTAAGGGTTATGGTAATAAGGAAATGTTAGTATTTAATATGTATAATGACTTAAGTGGACAATTTTGTTATTTCAAGTGACTAATAATTTTAAACATATTTCTAGTAAACCTAATTAGGTTATGAGCTAAAGTCACATGTATAAGTAATTAAATTTCATAAGATTGAGAATAGAAACCCTAAATAAACAATTAGGGTAACATATATTAAAATTGTTAGACTAAGTTTATTACATGGCCCAAAACAATTAAAGGAGAAGCCCAAAAGAAATTAAATGTAAGGCCAAACTTAGCTCATTTGATTAAGGGTATTTTAGACCTTTGATTTATCTAATTTATGCATTAAAATAAAAGCTAAAAGAAGGAATTAGTGGGTATATATATAGCTGGCCACATTAGCCTTTTTAAGGCAAGAATATTAAGCTATTCAAGTTCCATAAGTAGAAGTCTTACACACAAGGACAAGTGTGTCATGCTCCCATTGGTGGAAAGCCTAATAAGCAACCTTAATAGCATGATTAGACATGATTACGAAGGGATAAGGCTAACCCTTTTGTCCAAGGGGCAAAAGAAACATGGGGGATATTAGCATTCCACTCCAATTCACCAACATTATAGCTATCTCATTTTATTTTCCTCCTCCACCATTCTTCTTCTTCTTCTATTTTCTCCCAACCCATCAAAACCCAAGGCTTAGCAAGAGATAGAGGAAAAGTTCATATTCTAGAGAGGAAGAGAAGTTTATTGTTCATGCATCCTAAATTCATAATCTACTTCGGAAGAACAAGAATGATAACAAAGAAAACTAGGTGAGGTTCTCTTCCATTCTTTTTCTTATTCTTCTTCTATTTTGGTTTTGACCTTAAAATATATGGGGGTTATGGTCTAATACTCAAAGTACCCTAGTTCTACATGTCTCATGTGTAGGACTAAGTATCTTGTGTATTAGAATATAGATTTAGAGGAAGGAAATGAGCATATGTTCTCCAAGGGGTGAAACCTTAGTTTTTCTTCCACTAAATATTGTGTAACTCAAGTTTTACAACTTGGATTTGTAATCCGTTGAAGGGGGGGTGCTAGATACCTGAGTTATCTAGTAAACCCAAGTGGTAGAACACAAATCTAGCAAGTATTGAAGCCATAGGGGTTGTTTTCCCTGAAACAGTCCACCTAGAGAATTAAAGCTTTAAACCCTAAAAAAGCTATTGTCCCCGTTTTTCTCAAGGTTGTTTCGGATAGTTTCAAGTCATTTAAAAATCTGGCAAAAATCACAAAGGTACCTTAAGAAGTTATCTACGTTTAGGAAAATGAATGGACACGTTTCGATGTGTAGGTTGTGCGTAATGGCTTTTTCCATAAAAGACTCCTAAATATTAACACCCAGATTTCTCATAGTGTATACACTAGGAAATTCTGAAAAGTTTACAGTATGTTCATATACGTTATGAGAGTATATCCTGAATGTTTCAGAATTGTCTGAGCAAAACTCGATTTATGAAAAATAAAGCAAGATCCGAGTGTTTTAGGCACTTTAAAAATAGTAAATCACTATCTAAAATTTCAGAAATATTTGGGAATCAGTGTTGGGTTATATACTATCCAAATCCAGAAAAGAAGAATTTTTGGAATCAGTTTGGTGTTTTTCCTTAAAATGGTGAAGTTATGAATAAAATGAAATAAATAGTTAAATGATGTCATAAATAAGAAAAATATGATTTTAATGCTTGAATACTCCTAATATATAATATTCTGACTATTTTTGGATATTTTGGTAATTTATAATAAAAAAAATTATTTATGACCTTTTATGGGTATTAAATAAGTAGTTTAATAAAGGGTGAACAATTAAAATAAATTATTTATTGATCTAATAAATTATTAAAATATCATTATGATATTAATAATATTAGAATATGATATTGTTAAGTAAATAAAAATATTAAGATTAAAATTTTATTGAAATATTTTTGAATGGTTAATAATTTTTGATTTAAGCATTAATAAATTATTAAAGTATTATTAAATGGCTAATAATATTAGATTAAAATATTATTAAAAGATTAATAATATTAGATTAAAGTATTATTGGATGATTAAAATATTATTAAGTAAATAATAATATCCAAGATTAAATAAAATGTTATTAAAAATGTAATAACATTAGTAAAGGAATAAAATATTATTAAATGATTAATAATATTAGTACATGAATAAAATATTATTAAAAGGTTAATACTATTAGTAAATGAATAAAGTATTATTAATTGATTAATGATACTAAAGCATAAGTAAGATATTATTAAACTAATAATATTAAAGCATGATTAAAATATTATTAAGAGGATTAGCAATATTAGTAAAGTATTAAAATATTATTAAGATGTTAATAATATTTGTAAGCGAATAAAAGTATTATTAGTGAACTACTAATACTAAGAGGTGAATTAAATATTATCAAGATTAATAATATTAAGTGAATTAAAGGTATTAGTTATTTAATAGTAACATTATCGAGGCACGATAATATTTCTAAGGACTAAATGTAATATATAATATCTATGTGATTACATAATCTAATGTTATGTTATAGTTAATTGAAAGATTAACTATAGGTCTCTCAAAGAAAGATAATTAAACTGCCTAGCGGATAGAATTTAATTATGTTGTCATAGCCTACAAACGAGGCAACTTTTCTAACTCAAACTCGAGTTACTATTTTCAAAGCATGTTAGTGAATAATTATTGATGATTATTCATATCTATATTGATTATTGAGATTCACACTTGGTGCAACTGAATTCCTGTTCAATTAATATTGAACTGCGAATTAAATTAAAGTTCTTTCATGCATGAGCTGTTTATGAAATATATCTATGCTAATTGTATCTGCTAGATCAAGAATGTTTAAATTTGTTAAATCAAATGTGTTTTAAAAAGTTTTTCTTATTAAATTGATATGATAAAAACTCTTGACTGAGAAAAGGACGAATTTGATTAAGGCATGATGCTAGATTATTAAGTGTTTATGCATAAATCATGGGATATAAAAGGCTGATCCCCTTGAATACCAAAGCTTATTAAGAGGTCCAATTTAAATGACTGAGAACCTTAGCAAATGTTCATAGTTATTTCAAAACCACTCAGTACATGTTATTCAATTATTCAAATATTCAATTGTTGATTATTAATTCATGTTCCTTCACAATCTTATACTATTGTTGAACATTGAAAGAAAAACTTCTTTCTAGTCATGATATATCTCCCTTGTATATAAACTTGCTAAGCAAATTAGTTGCTTACCCTTGCTATATCATCACATTTATTTCAGTTAAGCCTGAAGGATCCAATACGAAAGACAAAGGCAAGGGAAAGATCCAAGAATAGTTTATAATGAATGTTAATTATTATTATCTGATGATATTACTTATGTAAACCTTTTGTAATATGAATGGTGTGTTTAAGTTAAGGTTAAGAAGACCTTGGAACTATGTTATGAAACTTTATTATAATGAACAATGTTTGTTTATTATTCCACAATAGTTTATAGAATGATTATGATGATGATAGATCGTGAGCACTGAATCTGAGGTTAGAGAACCTAGATTTGGGGGCGTCACAGGTTGGTATCAAAGCCGTAGGTTATAAACATTAGGAATGTGAAACCTAGGTTATAACCTTAGTAGAAAACTCTTATAGAGTATGTTAGGAGATGGATTCTGGAAATTCATCGAGTATGTGTTGTACTTAATAAAGTATTGTTTCATTTAATCAATGAATATATTTTATTGTAGTACTGATGTTGTGCCCTTGTTTTATTATAGGATGCCAAGTGATGGTCAAAAAGCCATTCCGTAGGCCAAGAGGAGGTCGTACCAGAGGAGGTGATGGACACCTCACAGGATGTGATTATAGGTGACCTACTAGAGAAAAACTATGCACTAGAGCAGAGGAATGTATAGTTGGAGGCACAAAACATGACTCATCAGTACATGGAGCATCAGTACAAAGATGTTGCTAATCAGGCACTGATTGAGTTAGCAGAGGCGCGAGTGCAGCTAGAACAGAAGAAGGCAAAGTTTGGAGCACTGAGTGTAGAGAATCTGGCGATGCGGGGTGAGTTTGACTTAGAGATTACAGATAAGATACGCGTGGATGACACATTTTATGAGTCAGCCAAGCGGGTGGACCAGTTAGAGACAGCACTGCAGGCCATGAAGGTCAGGGTCGAGACCTTGGGACTGGCGCTAGACGCATCATATGAGGGGCAACGCAGTGGGACTTGGAGGGCGCATATCGAGAAAGGGGAGTCGATTCGATCCGTTGGACGTAGATTTATGGAGGGGTTGTTTCCCCAGGAGCCTGTTCAGGTGACCCAGCAGGGCCACCAGTGATTATTATGTTATGGACCAGTTGTAGATAGATGCATTAGTACCCCTTTTTGTGTAATAGGGTTTTATGTTGATGTATACCTCAGCATGTGTGAGGTAGTAGGTAGTTAGGTAGTATCCCTATTTGTGTATGTAGGGGAGTATCATTTTGAGTTAATCCCATCTTTTGTGTTTAAAAATGGGATAGTAGCATTTATAATAATATGCCTGTAATGAACATGTTAGACATCGAAGATTGGTATATGAATATAAATGCATTATTATGATAAGTTTTTGAAAATTTAAATAGTAAATTATCTATTTAATGTTATATAAATTTAGTGAACTGAATCGGTGTTTTTTTTAAAAACAAACTTAACCCACTAATCGGGGAGAAAGACTTCTAAATCTTAGTAATTTAAAACTCTCACCTAATGATCATCTGATTATTTGAATACAGTAGTATATTACATGCTAAGTACTTATATGATATTAAAACCCGAATAACGTGTTAGATTGTTGTTTAATTAGATAATATTGCCCAGACGTGTACTAAGGAACCAAGAGATCAAAGAGTCAGTTAATAATGTAGCAGGAGCTCAACCAAACCCAATGCAAGACTTTATAAACATGATGGCTGAAGCTATGAGGAATAAAGCTCAACCTGCAGGAAATCAGGCAGGAAACCAACTAGCCAACTTTAAGGACTTCAAGGCAGTAGGACCACCGGAGTTTAGAGGAACAGCAGACCCGATAGAGGCCCAGACGTGGATGATGGAGATTGAGAAGGCCTTCATTTTGCTACCTACTTAATGAAGGGTGAGGCTAACTATTGGTGGGAGGCCAACCAGAACAAAGTCGGGACTGCAATCGTGACTTGGGAAGCGTTTAAGACGTTGATCTTCGAGAACTACTTCCCTTAGAGTACACACGTGAGAATGGAGATCAAGTTTTTGGAATTGAAATAGGAGAATATGTCAGTGCCAGAGTATGCTACGAAGTTCAATGAATTGCCCAGATTCGCTCCACATCAGTTGGACAAGGAGGTGAGGAAAGTAAGAAGGTTCAAAAATGGACTAAAGCCGTGGATTTACAGTAAGTTAGCAGTTTTACAAGTCATGTCATTCTCAACTCTGTTGGAGAAAGCTCTCATAGCGGAAGGTGGAAGCGAAACGGTCTCAAAGTACAATCGGGAGAAGAACAAGAAGAAAGTATAAGGTGGGAATCAGAATGTTAGTAATGGTGGTAGCAATAATAAGAAGTGGAAGTGGAGCAGTGGGGGTAGTAATTTGGAGAGTCAGCAAGGAAGTGTGCAACAAAAGAAGTCAGTGTGTGGAAACTGTGAAAAGGGTCACTCGGGAGAGTGCATGAAGGGAAAAATGGTATGTTATACATGTGGGCAAGAAGCGCATAACTCACCCAATTGTCCTAAGGTGAAGAAGGGAGGCTGTTTTAACTGTGGTGAAGCGGGACATCAGATCAAGGATTGCCCAAGGAAGAAAATCATGGATGGCCCAAATGACAACAAGGGCAATAACACTAGGACAACCAGTGGAGGACCAACCTAGCCAAACAAGCCAACAACAAGGACATTCAATATGACAGTACAAGATGCCGTGGCATCTAGGGAGGTGGTGTCAAGTATAATTCCGATCAATGATATAAATGCCTATATGTTATTCGATTCGGGAGCTTCAAGTTCTTTCGTATCTGATGAATTTGCTCAAAGATTAAGTTTACCTCGCCAACTATTAGAATGCCCAATGAATGTAGAAGTAGCGAACAAAGAAATTATCCCTGTAGACTACATTCATAGGAATTGTTGTGCTGATGTAAGAGGGTTTAAGCTTAACGTGGATTTGATACTGATTCATCTTGGAGAGTTTGATGTAATATTCGGGATGGATTTGTTATCGAGTCACAGACCGGTCATTGACTGTAAGAAAAAGTGCGTACACCTAAAGCCTCCAAATAAGTCGAAGGTGGTATTTCATGGCAGTAAATCACCGAGACAAACTTGTTGTCTGACGATAATGCAAGCAAAGAAGTTGCTTAGGAAGGGTTGTATAGGTTATTTGGCTCACATTGTGGATACCCACAGAGTCGAGGGTGAACTTGGTTAGATACCTATTATAAGGGAATTCGTTGATGTCTTCCCAGATCAGATTCTGGGATTGCCACCAGGCTCTTGTAGAAATAAAGGAACTGATGGTTCAACTACAAGAGTTGTTAGATAAGGGATACATTCGACCGAGCGTATCACTGTGGGGAGCACCAGTCTTATTCATAAAGAAAACGGATGGGTCATTAAGGCTTTGTATTGACTACCGAGAGTTGAACAAGGTCACCATTAAGAACAAGTACCCGTTGCCCAGGATCGATAATTATTTGATCAGTTGAAGGGGGAGAAATAATTTTCAAAAATCGACTTGAGGACCGGTTATCACCAACTGAAGGTGAGGCAGGAGGATGTTCCAAAGACGGCATTTAGAACTCGGTATGGACACTTTGAGTTTCTGGTAATGTCATTTGGATTGACGAATGTGCCAGCAACATTTATGGACTTGATGAACATAGTGTTTAAACAGTATTTGGATAAGTTTGTTGTCGTGTTCATCGATGACATTCTGGTATATTCAGAAACAGAGGAAGAGCACGCTGAACATCTAAGGATAGTGTTGGAGACGTTAAGGAAGGAGAAGTTATATGCAAAGTTCTCCAAGTGTGAGTTTTGGTTACAAAGAGTGCAGTTTTTGGGTCACGTTATCGACAAGGACGGTGTTTCGATGGATCCAGCAAAAGTAGAAGTGGTTATCAACTGGGAACAACCAAAGACGGTGACAGAAATCAGGAGTTTATTGGGATTAGCAGGATACTATCGAAAATCCATCTAAGATTTTTCGAAGATACTGTTGCCACTGACCAACCTTAGTAGAAAGACGGTGAAGTTTGTTTGGACGGAGAAATGTGAGGAGAGTTTCATAGAATTGAAGAAGAGACTTAGTCAAGCACCTGTGTTGGCTTTACCAGAAAACACGAGAGGATTTGTAGTGTATAGTGATGCGTCACACAAGGGTCTTGGCTGTGTACTGATGCAGCACGACAAAGTCATTGCGTACGCTTCACGTCAGCTGAAGGACTATGAGAAGGGTTATCTGACTCATGACTTAGAGTTAGCAGCGGTAGTTTTTGCCTTGAAGATTTGGAGGCACAATTTGTATGGCGAGAAGTGTGAGATATATATGGATCACAAGAGTCTGAAGTATATCTTCACGCAGAAGGAGCAAAATATGAGGCAGCGTCGATGGTTAGAATTGATCAAAGTTTATGATTATGAGATTATGTTCCATCCAGGCAAAGCAAATGTAGTGGCAGATGCAATGAGCAGAAAAGGCAGGGAGAAGTTACTGAAGTTAACCATTCAAGTGGAATTGGTGAAAGATTTCGAACGACTGGACTTGGAGGTTAAGTATCCGATGGAGACCAACAAGAAATTATTTATAGTGGCAGCGAGCCCAACTTTATTAGATAAAGTTAAAGAGGCACAAGAGAAGGACGAAGATTGTGACAACATCAAGAAGCAGTTAGCTGAAGGCGAAAAATTGAAATACAAGATTGATGGCACCGAACTGCTGAGATTCGAAGGACGAATTTGGGTACCGTCAGTACCAGAACTAAGAGAGGACATTTTGTAAGAAGCATACAGTACGAGGTACTCGATACACCCAGGAAGCACAAAGATGTATCAAGATTTGCATCAACACTTTTGGTGGCCAAACTTGAAGAGAGATGTTGTAGAATGCGTCAGCAGATGTCTAACTTGCCAGAGAGTTAAAGCAGAGCATCAACGACCAAGTGGATTACTACATCCTTTAGAGATTCCAGAGTGGAAATAGGCACACATCATGATGGATTTTGTGGTGAGACTTCCAGCTTACGAAGTCGGCTCACTTCTTGCCAATCAAGATCAGGTTTAGTTTGGACCAGCTAGCCAAATTATATATCAAAAAAATTATCTCGAGACATAGCGCACCGATATCTATTGTATCAGATAGAGATCCGTGATTCACGTCAAACTTCTGGAAGAGTCTTCAAGAAAGAATGGGGACGCAGCTACGGATGAGCACCGCGTATCATCCGCAGACCGTTGGGCAAAGTGAAAGAACAATTCAAACACTTGAAGACATGCTCAGAGCTTGTGTGATGGACTTCAAGGGTAGCTGTGAGGACCATCTTCCATTAGTAGAGTTCGCATACAACAATAGTTATCACGCCAGCATTGGAATGCCGCCGTACGAAGCACTGTATGGGAGGAAATGCTGGACACCCTTATGCTGAGATGAAGTGGGTGAACGTCGACTGTTGGGACCAGAACTGGTGCAACAGACCGTAGAGATCATCAAGGTGATAAGAGCCCGACTGGTAGCAGCTCAAGATCGCCAGAAGAAGTATGCAGACTTGCATCGCTAGAAGAGAGAATTTGAAGTGGGAAGCTATGCATTTTTGAAAGTATCTCCTTGGAAAGGGAAGATAAGGTTTGGAAAGAAAGGTAAACTAAGTCCGAGATTTATTGGACCTTTCGAGATCTTGGGGAAGATAGGCGAAGTGGCGTACGAGGTATCTTTACCTCCTGAACTGGAACATATTCATAATGTGTTTCATGTGTCAGTTCTATGACCATATAAGCTTGATTATAAGCACGTGATATCGTACGAGCCAATTCAGGTCGAAAAGGATTTATCGTACGAGGAAATTTCGGTAGATATTTTAGATAGAAAAGAGTAGAAATTACGAAATAAGGTTATACATTCTATAAAAGTTCTTTGGAGGAACCACAATCCTGAAGAAGCTACGTGTGAACTCGAAGAAAAGATGAGGGAAAATTATCCACATCTTTATGAGTAACCCTATGTGTAATTCCAGGGACGAAATTCTTATAAAGGGGGGGGGGAGGATGTAATAACTGTGAATTTCAAGTCACTATATATGTATATACATTATTAATATTTAAAATTTTGTGCTATATAGTGATTTAATATGTGACAACATATGTGAAGTGGTGCATGGATCAATAAACATATATACTATAGTTATGGATATAAACATTTATAGATTTCATTAAAAATGCAAGCTTCATATTTTAATTATACATTAGGTTAGATAATTAAATAACCTATGGGTTATGGTAATAAGGAAATGTTAGTATTTAATATGCATACTAACTTAAGTTGATAATTTTGTTATTTCAAGTGACTAATAATTTTAAACCTATTTCTAGTAAACCTAATTAGGATATGACCAAAAGTCACATGTATAAGTAATTAAATTTCATAAGATTAGGAATAGAAACCCTAAATAAATAATTAGGGTAACATATATAAAAATTGTTAGACTATGTTTATTACATGGCCCAAAACAATTAAAGAAGAAGCCAAAAAGAGATAAAATGCAAGCCTAAACATAGCTCACTTTATTAAGGGTATTTTAGACCTTTGGTTTATCTAATTTATGCATTAAAATAAATGCTAAATGAAAGATTTAGTTGGCATATATACTGTTGGCCACATTAGCCTTTTTAAGGCAAGAATATTAAGCTAATCAAGTTCCATAAGTAGAAGTCTTACACACAAGGACAAGTGTGTCATGCTCCAATTGGTGGAAAGCCTAATTAGCAACCTTAATAGCATGATTAGGCATGATTAGAAAGGGATTAGGCTAACCCTTTTGACCAAGTGGAAAAAGAAACATGGGGGATATTAGCATTCCACTCCAATTCACCAACATTATAGCAATCTCATTTCATTTTCCTCCTCCACAATTCTTCTTCTTCTTCTATTTTCTCCCAACCCATCAAAACACAAAGCTTAGCAAGAGAGAGAGGAAAAGTTTAGATTCTAGAGAGGAAGAGGAGTTTATTGTTCATGCATCCTCAATTCATAACCTACTTCGGAAGAACAAGAAGGATAGCAAAGAAAACTAGGTGAGGTTTTCTTTCATTCTTTTTCTTATTCTTCTTCTATTTTGGTTTTTACCTCAAAATATATGGGGGTTATGGTCTAATACTCAAAGTAGCCTAGTTCTACATTTCTCATGTGTAAGACTAAGTATCTTGTGTATTAGAATATAGATTTAGAGGAAGAAAATGAGCATATGTTCTCCAAGGGGTGAAACCCTTATTTTTCTTCCACTAAAACTTGTGTAACTCAAGTTTTACAACTTGGATTTTTGATCCGTCGAAGGGAGGGTGCTAGATACATGAGTTATCTAGTAAACCCAAGCGTTAGAACACAAATCTAGCAAGTATTGAAGCCATGGGGGCTATTTTTCCCAAAACAGTCTACCTAGAGAATCAAAGCTTTAAACCCTAAAAAAGCTATTGTCCCTATTTTTCTGAAGGCTGCTTCGAATAGTTTCAAGTCTTTTAAAAATTTGTAAAAAATCACAGAGGTACCTTAAGAAGTTATCTACGTGTAGGAAAAAGAACGGACACGTTTCGATGTGTAGGTTGTGCTTAATGGCTTTTTCCGTAAATGACTCCTAAATATTAACACCCGAATTTCTCATAGTATATATACTGGAAAAATCTGAAAAGTTTACAGTATGTTCATATATGATATGAGAGTATACCCTAAAAGTTTCAGAATTTTCTGAGCAAAACTCGAATTATGAAAAATGAAGCAAGATCCGATTGTTTTAGGCACTTTAAAAATAGTAAATCACTTTCTAAAATTCTAAAAATATTTGGGGATCATTGTTGGGTTATATACTATCCAAATCCAGAAAAAAAGAATTTTTTGAATCAGTTTGGTAATTTTCCTAAAAATGATGAAATTATAAACAAAAGGAAATAAATAGTTAAATGATGTCATAAATAAGAAAGTGTGATTTTAATGCTTGAATACTCCTAATATATAATATTCTGACTATTTTAGGGTATTTTGGTAATTTATAATAAAAAATATTATTTATGACATTTTGTTGGTATTAAATAAGTGGTTTAATAAAGGGTGAACAATTAAAATAAATTGTTTATTGATCTAATAAATTATTAAAATATTATTATGATATTAATAATATTAGAATTTGATATTGTTAAGTAAATAAAAATATTAAGAATAAAACTTTATTGAAATATTTTTGAATGGTTAATAATATTTTATTTAAGCATTAATAAATGATTAAAGTATTATTAAATGGCTAATAATATTAGATTAAAATATTAATCTTAGATTAAAATATTATTAAAAGATTAATAATATTAGATTAAAGTATTAGTGGATGATTAAAATATTATTAAGTAAATGATAATATTCAAGATTAAATAAAATGTTATTAACAATGTAATAACATTATTAAAGAAATAAAATATTATTAAATAATTAATAATATTAGTAAATGAATAAAATATTATTAAAATGTTAAACTATTAGTAAATGAATAAAGTATTATTAATTGATTAATGATACTAAATCATAAGTAAGATATTATTAAAGTAATAATATTAATGCAGGATTAAAATATTATTAAGAGGATTAATAATATTAGTAAAGTATTAAAATATTATTAAGATGTTAATAATATTAGTAAACGAATAAAAGTGTTATTAGTGAACTAATAATATTAAGAGGTGGATTAAATATTATCAAGATTAATAATATTAAGTGAATTAAAGGTATTTATTATTTAATAGTAACATTATCGAGGCACGATAATATTTATAAGAACTAAATGTAATATATAATATATATGTGATTACATAATCTAATGTTATGCTATAGTTAATTAAAAGATTAACTATAGGTCTCTCAAAGGAAGATAATTAAACTGCCTAGCGGATAGAATTTAATTGCGTAGCCGTAGCCTATAAACGAGACAATTTCCCTAACTCAAACTCGAGTTATTATTTTCAAAGCATGTTAATGAATAATTATTGATGATTATTCACATCTATATTGATTATTGAGATTCGCACTTGGTGCAAATTGAATTCCTGTTCTATTATTATTGAACTACGAATTAAATTAAAATTCTTTCATTCATGAGCTGTTTATGAGATAGATCTATGCTAATTGTATCAGCTAGATCAAGCATGTTTAAATTTATTAAATCAAATGTGTTTTAAAAAATTGTTCTTATTAAATTGATATGATAAGAACTCTTGACTGAGAAAAAGACAAATTTGATTAAGGCATGATGCTGGATTATTAAGTGTTTATGCAGAAATCATGGGGTATAAAAGGTTGATCCCCTTGAATACCAAAACTTATTAAGAGGTCCAGTTTAATTGACTGAGAACCTTGGCAAATGTACATGGTTATTTCAAAATCACACAGTACATGTTATTCAATTATTCGAATATTTAATTGTTGGTTATTAATTCATGTTCCTTCACAATCTTATACTATTGTTGAACATTGAAAGTAAAACTTTTTTCTAGTCATGATATATCTCCCTTGTATATAAACTTGCTATGCAAATTACTTGCTTACCCTTGCTATATCATGATATTTATTTCAGTTAAGCTTGAAGGATCCACTACGAAAGACAAAGGCCAGGGCAAGATCCAAGAATAGTTTATAATGAATGTTAATTATTATTATCTGATGGAATTAATTATGTAAACCTTTTGTAATATGAATGGTGTGTTTAAGTTAATGTTAAAAAGACCTTGGGATTATGTTATGAAACTTTATTATAATGAACAATGTATGTTTATTATTCTACAATAGTTTATAGAATGCTTATGATGATGACAGATATTGAGCACCGAATCTGAGGTTAGAGAACCTGGATTTGGGGGCATCACAACTTAGTACTCAAGACCCTAAACCCCCATTTTCTTCTTCAACCTTCCATTTTCATGGATATGGTTATTATTTTGGGTTGTATGAGTAAAGAACTTCTTCAGGATGATTATCAAAAGATATATGAACTCTTAAAAGCATCCAAGTGGAACTAAAACACACAAAATCTGAACCTATGCGTAATGGATGGAAAAGTAGACGAAGAACATTTTTGACAGATTTTTTGACTGAGTTTGTGGAACTTGTATGCTTATGTTTTATGTTTGACAGCTTAGTTTGATAATTAAATGTTATAGTTCTCTGAGTAGAGAACATAACCCAACTTAAATGAACCAAATCGGAGTTAAAACGAATCTGTGGTGAAAGATTTAGTAAAACATGTCAATATAATGAAAAATAGAGTATAAACTTTGAGTTTGGGTCAAGATTTGATTCTGTTAATGTTTTTGGAAATTGTTAAATTTTTAATATGTTTTAGTTATATGTGTTATGAGTCTATTGAGTCAATAATGGACTCATTTGGACGTATATAGATTGTATAAAGAATATTTGAATGAAGATAGGTCCAAAATTGCAAGAGCAGCAAAACTGCAGATTAACGTATTGCTAAGTTGCGTTGCATCACCGCAAATACACTGTGTTTGGGCGCTGCAGCGCCAACAAGCTTGCCAACTGAATTCTAATCGTGGCGCGGTCGGGCCGGTCACAAAACAATTCGGGCGCCGCCGCACCGGACCCTGGGCAATCCCAGTGAAGAGCAGCTGGAAGCATGGTGGAAAGGAAATGTAGTATTATTAATTATAACTAACATTATACTCTTAATGAGGCATAATGAGGGACCTTAAATACTTAATCTAATGTTAAGTATTAATTAAAAGATAAAAAATTTAAAGAATGATAAAGAGGTTAATTTAATTAATTTAATTAACCTAATATATATCTTATATGATTTAAGTTGAAGCTATAAGAACTAAACTAAATGTTAAGTAATCATTGAAAGGAATGGTTGGAAACATGATAAGGAATATTAAGTTAATAAACTCTAATAAATATTATTCACATATTGTGATAATATGGGATGTAATAGACAAATTAATTGCGAAATTAATTGCGTTGTTATTCTAGAGACAAAATCCTTTTAAGGAAGGAATGATGTAGCGATCTAGAATTTTATATTTACTTTAAAATATTTATTGATTAAGTAAATAATTTAGTTGATGTATTTATTGATTAAATAAATTAATCGATGGAATTTGTTGTGGGGTAATTTAATTATGTGTGGTATATTAAGTAAATTGATGTTAAATAATCATATAGCTTAATGCTTTAATTTAATTTAAATAATTAAATTAGACGATGAATGGATGTTAAATAATTTAATTAAGCGTATTTTATTACGCTAATGTATTGGTAATGTAATGTTTTAATTTAATTTAAATAATTAAATTAAAGGATAATGAATTGTTAAATAATTGAATTATAGTATAATGGTGATATTCTGATTTAATTTAATAATTAAATTAGAGAATTGATAATGATTAAATGGAAGTTATAATCATATGTCAAAGGTTAATGGATTTATGAATTTAATTTAATTAATATGTTAAAGGTGTGATAAATGAACCATTTTATAAAAGAATATTAAAATAAATTAGCATAGGTTTTATGGGACGTAGCCAAACATGGCCTTATGACATTTGAAATATTGTAACTGATAGTGTGTAATTGGTGAGTGGGTTAAGTGCGCATAATGTTATTTCATCAGTTTTATTTTACGTAATGTTCCTAAGTCTAAAGAACAAAGCTTTAGAGAGAGAGAGAGAGCCTTGGAGTGAAATTGAGAAGAGAAGAGAATTTCTTTGTGAATTTGAGAAGGAAGTAGCAATCAAAACCTCTGTATTCATCTTTGATACGTTTAGTCAAGAATCAAAAGGTAAGAAATTTAGTTTTATTTTAGTTTATGTTTTATTGAGTTCTTAATGAAAATTGGATTTTGGTTCTATGATTTGTTGAGATATGATGTTACATGTGTTACTAGATGTTTGTAATCTATTAATTGTTATCTAGAAATGATTTTCAGTAATCAAATCCACGAAAATAGGTTCTAAAATGAAGAAATTGAGTTTTGTTGTAATATGTACAATATGGTCTATTTTGGACTCAAAATTGACGATTTATCCATGTAATAATCTGTAAATTTGAAGTTGTTTGTGATTATATATTAAGAAACGAAACGAATGCATGTTAAATGAATTGATTTAGTTGGAAATCGAATCTGTGGTAAGCTATTTCGCTAAATGTGTGAATTTTGGGGAAAATAGAAACATTGGTTTTTAAATCCTTTGATTTTAGTGGTTTATGTTGTTTTATTATTCAGAGTCATGTTATGCATGTTTGGTGTTGATTATATGAAGTTGATATGATGCGGGTATGTAACGATCCCAAAATTCATACAATTCAACTCTCAACCTCGGTCGTTAGAAATACACCTTTATTCTAACTTTACATCATTATTTGATGATATAATCACTAAAAATGTAGAATATTTTAAACTTTTCTATTTTCTTCTTTTATTTTCCCTGAATCACAACCTTTATCATCTATATGTCTTTGAATCTTATATAATCCATGATTCACTATATTAGAGTTAATATATATTAGAGTTAATATATATATATATATATATATATATATATATATATATATATACACACACACACACACACACACACACACACAGTCAGGATCAAGAGCATTCTCTTTAAATAGCATTCCTCCTTAAATAGCATTCTTTTATTAAAACTACGTCGTTTTGGAGGGACGCGGTGACATTTTTGTAAATACGCAGTGGCATTGTATTTACAAAAATGCCCCCGCGTCCCTCCAAAACGACGTCGTTTTAATAAAAAAATGTTATTTAAGGAGAAATGCTATTAAAGGAGAATGCTCTTGATCCTTATCGTGTGTGTGTGTGTATATATATATATATATATATATATATATATATATATATATATATATATATATATAATTACATCTCAAATCAATGTCCTTTATACATCGGATAGCTCAAACTTTAACTTTACAACTCAACATAAAATATATATCATAAAACATTGAGTACATCTAATGAACCTTAATCATGATTTAAAGAAATAACAAAATCAGCTAAAATATTAATCTTCATGTATTATTTCTGATCCACATCATTCAAGTAGCACATAGTGTTACCTTGAATTCTTAACCTACAAAAATAGTTATTTGCAAGGTTGAGCTCGACATCCCAACAAATCTAACAGTTTTCATACAACACAACACATGAATAACATGCTCGTCTTATACATCATAAACATATGTCTAAATACATTATACATGTTGTACATCACATATAAAATAAAGATTGAGTTCCATAACTCAATCAGCATTCCTTCCTCAAACAACGTAGTCATAAATTGACTTTAATAGTTCATACTTACAACATATGTAATACATCATTCTCTTTCCAATACAGATTTAACATAGTTAATCATCAAGTTCACATAGCAAATAGGAACTGAAAGACTTACCTTGATCATTGTTTACTAATAACAGTTTAACAATTTAGCTATCTGCACTTCACGTTCCCTACACAATTATATAATCATGCACATCAACTATTAGTTACATTACAATGTATAGTAGTTGTAATATGAACTTTACTCAACATCTCATAACCATTCCTATTAATCAATACACAATGTTCAATTTGATTGTGTTAACTTTCGACTTATATCTCACTATATTTCTTCTTAGGTCATACTCAAAGTTCATTCAAGTGTTTAAGTTTTACTAAAACTCCTTATTGGTTTATATTAACCACATTCTATATCTTATAATGTTCACTTCAATTGAATTGAAACACTTTTTAAGTTCATTAACACTTGTCACGACATTTCGGCGTTCATTTATCACACGCCTGAATCGTCTCTCTTGGATATGCTTAGTATGCTTATACAACATATCTAATACATCATTTATCAGTGATAAGAATCATTATATTTACTAATATTAATTTTTTATAACTTAGACTAACATCTTTTATCGTCAAAAGCACTACACTTGCATACGTGCATGCCCGACGCCCTCCGATTGCCTCTAAATGCATATTAGTCTCAAAAATGGACATTTTCACCCCTTTTCCCGACATCAAATTGAAATTATTAAAGAACAAAAGTTTTAGGTCTATTCTTCCTCGTTCCGGATCATCTTGAATTGCCTTAATCAGAATTTGTATGAAAATGTTATGGCCATTTTAGTAAACTATGTCTGGTTAGATTTTTCTCTAACACTTGGTCAGCCTGTTCACCCCTACCGGGGTGGGGTTTTTGACGTAAAAAAGCCTGCCGAGGCAGGATACCCGTTGGGGCGGCACTTTTTGAACTATAAACCCCCTTCGGGGTGGGTATTCGCAGATCCCAATTTTGTAGTTTGTGTTCTTCGCGAATTTTTTGCCCCTTTCTCCTTCTAACCTTTATAACTCGAGATATACACATCCAAATCAGTCCGTTTTTGACTCCATGGATTCGTAATTCAAATAACTACAAAATACCAAGGAATTAACCATTTACAGAAATATTAACTCACCCAAATCTTAACCCAAAACTCATGTTTATACTAAAATTTCATGTTTTAACATGTTTAGCAAATTCATTCACTACGAATTCGTTTCTTAACCAAATTGATTCATTCAACTTGAGTTCTTTTTGTTTTTCAATGTTTTTACAACATTCATCATCAATTTAAGGTTTCCATCATGATTTCATAACTAATTTTAGTCTTAAAATTGACCAAAATGTACATATTCAACAAAAAACTTAGTTATTCATCTTTACTATGTTTTCATGAGTTTAAACACACCAAAATTATTTCTAGATGACCATTAACAGATTATATCTATCCATAAACATATATAAACTATACCTCAACAAATTCAACCACGAAAAAACTAATTACAAAGAATTTAGAAAACAAAAATCATAAACTAGAAACCTAGAAATTTTACATTTGATTCTTCTAAGCACTAGTTAGATGATTGGAAGTCCTTGTTTAATCCTCCTTTTTCTCTTGATTCTCAAAGTTTCTCCTCTCAATTTCTCTCTAAGCCTCTTTCTTTCTCTCTGTGTTATCAAATAAGATTTCTAACTGATGAAACACTTAACATGTTTTTTATTTATCCTTCAGTTATACAAATAAAGCGTTACCATATGTTATAAATACCAAGGGCCACAAGGCCACATTTGGCTAGCTCTCCAAAGATCCCTTTTAACTTATTTTTATTATTTCTTTATTATATAGTTTATTTGTCACAACTATTATTAAATTAAATTAAACCTCAACATAATTATAACTTCTATAACATTCCAAAATTTTAGAATTTTAAATGTAATTTATAAATATTTATTAATTTATATAAATATTTATTGGATGTGTTATTGATTAATACATATTTGTATTTGTTTAATTTGATTTAAGTTGGTTAATTATTTGTTAAATAATTAATTAATAAGTTAAGGAAATTATTATTATAGTGATATTTTAATTTGATGGATAATTAGTGGTATTGAGTTATGTGATTAAATAATTTAATTAATAAATTGTTAGTTGAATTAATTAATTAAGTATGAAAACTTAATTAATTAGAAGTGTGACAAATAACTATATTATAAGTGGTTATTAAAATAAATTAAAGTAGTTTTAATTTATTTTGCCAAACAAAGCTTAAATATATTAAGTCTTTAATTTTAAAGAGTTTTTGCCAAACGGAGCCTATGGCTTTTGGATTTTTAAATTTGATTTATTAATAATATAAATTAAATTAAACAAAATATAAATAATATATAATATATTTGGTAACTGATAGTTTAATAGGATCATTAGTATATGACAGTTATGTTTGGGTTTTAAACGTTTGAAAAGTGCGTTGGTTTTTAGTTTAGGTATTTTGTTTTTGGCTTAAGCCTAAGAAAAATAGAAGTTTGTCTGAGAAAAGTTCAGAGAGAGTTTGAGATAGAAAGGGCTGTGATTCCGAAAACAAGTTCTGAGTTCGTCGAAGCTATTTGATTAACAAGTGTTGTCTGAGCAATTAAAAGGGCACGTGAAGTGCAGATAGCTGTAAGCTGTTAAACTGTTACTGGTAAACAACGATCAAGGCATGTCTTTCGGTTTCTATTTTCTACGTTGACTTGATGAAATGTTTTAAATTGCATGATATGTTATGCATGTTGAAATTATGAAATGTTAAAGTCAATATATGACTGCATTGTTTTGGCTAAGTAATGATGATTGAGTAAGGAACTCAATTTTTATATTTGTTATGTGAATTAATAGCATGTATGCCATGTTACTTTAATGAGATGTATGTCGAGCATGTTATTATGTGCTATGTGATGCATGAAAACTGTTAGACTTTGCTGGGCTGTCGAGCTCACTCTTGCAAATAACCACTTTTGCAGGTACAGATTTTAAGGTAAAGATATGTGCTAAGTGAGTTATAGAGATTTATATTCACGAAGATTACTTATGTTTTATGAGAAATGTATTTCATATTTTGAACGTAACATGTTGAATTGTAAGTTGAGCTATCCAATGTATATGGATATTTAGTTATGATGTAAGACTTTGTATAGTCATTTTGTTGTAACGATTCGTGATATAAGATTGAATCAAGGAGATGTAATGTAAATGTTGCGATTCAGGGCAAGAAAGAAGGAAATGTATAAAAGTTTTAAATATTCCTCAATTTTAGTGTTTTTAATATCGAATAATGATGTAAAATTTGAGATTTAATGTATGGTTAACGACCGAAGTAGATATTTAAATGGTATGAATTTTGGGGTCGTTACAGTTGGTATCAAAGCTGTAGGTTATAAACCTTAGGTAGGAGTACTGTAGGCTATAACCTTAGAGAAGAGAGGTAAAGATAATGAACGAATAAGCTCAAATAGAGTTTGAACAATAAGGGATTAAAACTTGCGTGAAAGGATTCAAAGAAGAATCTCGCAGAGTTATAAGAAATATAAATGTGGGGTTACCCAACTCCAATAATAAGGATGTAAGGTGATAATAAATAGATAATGTCTATGAAAAGATAATGATAAAAAAGTTATGAATAGAGAGTTATGTCTAAGTGTGGTACAATTGTACTCTTTAATAGTTGATGTATGGTATCTGGGCTAAACGATTCCTTCATGGAGCGGAGGTATATACGAACTAGCAACTCGGAACCTAGTTTGTTGGTTGTTTGTGGGAAACCACTCAGCATACCATATTGAAACTGTTAGAGACTAGATGTGTACCAAGTGTAGAAATAGACACGTATGATGAGAGCTTAGAACTTGAATGATATTTTGAGCGATGTAAATGAAGTTAGAAATTCTTAAAGGAAGAATTGTTATATAAACAAGAAGATTCAAAGAAGAATCTTGAAGAGATATAACGATAAGAAATGTGAGTTTCCTAACTCCAATAGCCAAGATAACGAATAATGTCGTAAATGATAAAAAAGAAAAAGAATGAGGATCGTAAAACAAAACGATCACGAGTTAACAAAAGAATTTTAAGAGAGATGATTATAGAATAAGGTCACGACGTGATCTGTTTAAGTTATAAAAGAAAGATGGTCTGTAATGTTTGAATGATTATAGCTTAATGTTATTAAGATGGTGTACTATGAAATAGTACGAGATAACTCATGAGGAGTTGTAGATGATGTGATACGAGGAATTCGTATCGAGCAAAGAGCAAGTTAAAAGAAAGATAGAGTTAGGTGGGATTTTAATTGAGAACTCATGTAATGGCTGAGTTGTACAAACCTTTGTATGGGCGAGGGTTTTGTGCTTGCACTCAGTTTATCACATTGATAATCATTGGAATGTTTATGTCGCGCTATTTGCTATATGCCTGTTGAGAAGGTGATTCTTTTCTCATGTGTATAATAGATAGGTAGAGTATAGTTAGAGAATATTATAAGGTTAAGTGAAAGTTCTTAAAACTCATACTTATGGCAGGTTCGTGACTCATAATTATATGGTATGTTTTTGAACCCCTCAGCGAATGGACACCAATGGTCTGACTAGGATAAGTTCTTAAACTCATATGATTGTGGCAAGTTCCTGAACTCATAACGCGTGGTAAGTTTGATGAACTAGGGTATAATTAAGTGTGAATGGAGTATTGAGAATGATAGGAATTGTAACAACCCGATATTTTCTATATAAATAAATAAGAAATTTTGCGTATAAAATTTTTTTTTAGGATGAGGATTTGTACAAGATATTATGTATTTATGTGGTAAATAAAAATATATTTATTACATAAATATTTACAAATAATTTTATTTTAGAATTATTGATTATTATATAAGTTTATTCTTATAATAATTACTTTTATGGTAGAAATATTTTTATTAATTATTTTCTATGAAAATATAATCATATATTATTTAAATAATATATGGAGTGATTTTTAGAATAAATATAATAATTATTTTATTATATGAATTTTAGTACAGATTATTAAGCTAACTATTTTACCTTAATTATTAAGGTTAAGTAGGAAGAATAAATCAGATATGAAATCCAAACCCTAATTTTGGATTATTGTCAAGGTACGAGAATAATAATATAATTTTAAATTTTAGTGCTATAAATATGTACAGTATATTAGTATTGATAATGGTTGGTCAATTATGGTGTTTAATTTTAAAACCCTAATATTATTTGGCTAAACCCTAATTTGGAAATCAATTGTGGGTTTAAGACGGTTATTTAAATGTGTTATATATTTTATGTTGTGTGTTACATAACGTTATGATAATTAGGAAACCCTAATTGTAAATTTAAAACCCTAGGTTATATTTGAATTTCTAATAATTAGAAACCCTAATTGGAAACCTGAACTAGAGATTTTGATTAGTCAGAAATTGTGTTACTGTGGATAATAACGCGTATGATATATTTTATTAAGGTAAACCTAATTAGTAAATTAAAATTATAATGATTAGAACCCTAATTAAAGATCTAGAAACCCTAAATTATTAAAAAAAAACCCTAATTTTCTATTAAAATCCTAATTTTTAATTAGTAAGTTATAATTAAAATTTTATTGAACTTTAGTCTTAATTGTTCAAACTCTAGAAATTATTTGGGATACTTTAAGGATTAAAATCTAGTGATTAAAACCTAGATTCAAGTGTCATGGACCAAAATAACCTTAAAATATTTATTAGTTTACTAAAATACCCTTTATGGTATTTATTTAATAATCTAGATTGTATATTCATCAACCTAGATTGCTAATTCATCAACCTAGGTCTATAACACATGCCTAAAATCAGCCAATGCTTATCTCTTTTGCCACCTTGCATGTTAGATGCATGAATCTAGGTTGTATAAAAGGATTGAGAGAGAAAAAAAAATCATTTTGCTAGCTATTTTTGCACAAACACTCCACCTAAGTCTCTCTCTCTAAACCCACTAATTTTCAGTGCTAGATCAGTAACAAAACCGAGCCCCACTAACAGCTACAAGAAATCAGTAGCCTAAGATCAAAATTTTTCAAAGAAAAGGTATAAACCCTACTTAAATTTCTGTCCATTTTTCGGTTGTTAGATGTTATGTTTGAGTGTTAGAATATGTTGTTAGTAGTGTCTAGTGATGATCTGGGTTGATAGATGTTAGATCCATAACATCTATAGACTCGGATTTGAGTTTTTGCAAAATCAGGAAAAACTTGGTTCTGTGGTCTGACAACGAATGTCAGTGGCCACAGATCCTTGATTGTTTATGGGTTGTGTTGTTTTTAAGTTGTTATTGATAGTCTGTAATGTTGTCTTTAATTTTCAAAAAGAATCGAGGTCATTTAATGTGTATATTGTTAGTTATTAACGGTTAAATACCGTTGACCGAGCTTGACCAAAGAGTTTCTGGGTAACCCAGAAACTCAAAATCAGTGCCTGACAAGATTTTGTCAAGCCATGATCTGTTAGTTGTTTCTTGTTTTGATTCTGTTCTTGTAACCATGTTGTAGTTTGTTAGTTTAACTACAGAACACCGCTATTAGAACACCTAAACATCAAACCGGATTATTACAGTGGCCGGTCAAACCAGGCTGGAGGATCACAACATACGCTTTCTGGGTAACCCATAAAGCTTATGAATGTGAGTTCTGACGGGGTTTGACCGGATCGTATCTACTTGATCTGTTGTTGTTATTGTGATATAATGTGATAGACCTACTCTATTATATGTTGGTTACACACTGCAACTTTTAAATCGCTAAAAAATCACCTAGATCACAAGTTATGGAAGCCCAATAATGAGCAGTCGAACTGTTCTTCAATTCTGGGTAACCCAGAACATGAAGAACAGCTCTGACAGCTTGTTCAACGCTTCGGATCTCGTTAGTTATGCATGGTTTGATGATGTTGTTTGTTGGATCGTGTAGTCTTGTACTTGTACTAGATTATCTTATCAACAACATGTTCAGAAACACATTACACTCGGTTTTAATCTTGGTCAAACTAAGCAACTCGGTAACTGGCAAGGATTTCTGAGTTTGGCCAAGAACATGAAGAACACCTATAGCGACGGTTCTGTCGCTATAGGTGACCTTTAGCGACAGATTATTTATTATTTTCTGGAAATTAATAAAAAATAGAAAAAAATAACTTTTAATTATAAAAAATACAAAATAAATTATTAAAAATTATTAAAAATTTCAAAAATTAATTTTTAATTATTTTTATTATATTTCATAAATATTTAATATTTTTGAAATATGAAAAGCATTTAATTTATTTAATTATAATATTAAATAAATTATTTAAAAATGATTTTTATATTAGAAAAATCATTAAAAATTATATTATGATATAAGAAAATATTTTAAGTTATTTTTAATGACTTTTAATATTTTATGATAAATTTTATTAATAAATTAATATTAATGGTAATTAATTTATTTACTAAATGAATTAAGTAAATTAATTAAAAATGATTTTATTATATTAAAAATCATATTAAATGAAAATAAAGTGTTTAAAAATATTTTAAGTTATAAAATATAACTTTTAATATTTAAAGGATAATTTTATTAATAATTTAATATTAATGGTGATTAAGTTATTATTATTGACATTAAATTTATTTAATAATTATATTAAATAAATAGTTTAAAAATGGTTTTATTAATTTAAAAATCATTTAAAATGGATATAAATGAATTAAAAATATTTTAAGTTATGAACAATGACTTTTAATATTTTGATAAATAGAACATTAATACTTTAATATTAATGTTAATTATTTAAAAATAATTTTAAATATTTTGAAAATCATTTAAGGGTAATATTAATACTTTAAAAGTATTTTGAGTTATTATACATAACTTTAATATTTTGAAAATGATTTCATTAATAGTTTAATACTAATTAAATATTAATGATAATAGAATTGATTAGTATTTAAATCATTTTAATATGATTCCGATGTTTGAAAATTTAGGATAAATTATAATAAATATTTTAAAATTATATTGAGTCATTTAAAAATAATATGACTGATATTTACGGATATTGAGTTATAAAATAGAGTCTTAGACTCGATAATTACCCAATAAAGTTGTCGGTAGACCGACATGTTTCCGAAATTGATCTGGACTTAGATATTTTGATTGTATAAGTGATTATTTGTGATTCAATGGTTGTTAAATTTATATGTCAATGTGATTAGGATATGTGCTGACTACAATAAGCAGTGTTATGTGTTATAATATATTGTTCTAATCGAACGAACGATCTTATTAATGATAGGTCGTGAGATAAGCGATAAAACTAAGTTGCATATTGTAAGCAGCGCATCAGGCAAGTATCTAACCTTTGCATTTTCTTTATGCAATGGATGTGAGTAAGGTTGTTTCTAAACTATATTATTATTGTACAGATTATGAACTTTATATTATATAAGCTCATTGAATATCAACATGTTAGTATATAATAATTCGGACTTATATATTCTGTTCGTTAATTTCTAGAAATGGTTAAACAAGTGTCCCCACTTGGAAAATCATTGTATTTAATCACATGTTGATATACCTTTGTCAATTACCTGTATACAAATATGTTGAATTATAGAACAAGATAAAACTTTTGATTTGGAACCCAGAAAAGTATGAACATCCCTACACGGGAAAAACTTTTATGCGCCCAAGGCAGACAGAGTGAACGATACCCTCGTTCTTGCACGTAGTATTGATCAATGCAGGGCATAACGGGCTGATCACCCCCGTGCCCGTAAGTTATGACGGTTTACAGATGAATTTCTGTTTAACCTTTTCGAAAATGAAAATAATGTTCATGGCATGTCACTATAACCTCAGATATAGTCATTATGTAGTTTCAAAAATTTGAAAGAGAGTTGTTATGTTATTATTATTGGTCCAGAATACTTCACAACTATTGACTTGTTGTAGAAGAATAGTACAAAGAAAACATTTAAATCCTTTCAGCTTATATATATATAATTGCTATTGCTTGCTGGGCACTCAAATGCTCAACCTTGCTTAATTTAAATGTTTTCAGCTAAGTGTGAACGACCAGAGAGCTCTGCTAAGAACAAGTTACAGGGAAAGGTTGCTGAATGAATGAATGTTATCTTATGTAATAGTTAACTTTAGTATGACAATGATATTATATTAGCTATCATGGGTTGTAATGAATGTATTAAAGGTTACGTACTTGGGAGCTAGACTCTGATAATGATGTAAATTAATTTGATCTTTTATATTATTGTTATTATTATTAGTATTATTCCGCTCATAGAAATGGTATCGTGAAGAACCGAGTTCGGGTTTCAAGTACCCGAGTTTGGGGTCCTCACAGGTTGGTATCAGAGCTTAGGGTTAAAAACCATAGGTGGGTTAGACCTTAGGCTATAACCTTAGAACAGAGGGAAACATTGAAAATATAAATAACTCATATAGAGTTTAAAAAGAGGTGAATTGAATAAATTCATCGTCACACAAAATGAAAGATAACTCATATAAAACTCTTAAGTGCTGTGTGTATATACTATATGCTAATCAGGATAATTTATGTGTAGATGTCTGGTGGAAAAGGCTTGTTATATGCATATAGCATGAAGAAGGATCAAACTCATACACCCGAGCTGATATCGAAGCCAATAGCTGAAATAGAGGCTCACGATGAAAATAACTCAGACGAGGTGGTGATTGTAGAAAATGTAATACAAGATCCAGAGATGGTGGAGCTGACAGATAGCGATTCGGACACTAAAGTTGAAGTTGATCAAGCATCAATGGAGGTGCATGATCTGAAGAACAAGGTTTCTTCTCTGGAGAAGCTGTGGGAGATAGAAAAGTTGTTGAATAGTCAGTTGCGTCAGGCATTAATTGAAACAATGGAAGAACAAGATAAGCTTAAAATCCAAATTGATCAGATAGGAGCCACAAGTAACTCTCCGTGTGCAGCTCCGAGCAAGAAGGGGAAAAGAAAGATAGAAGATCATGACCTAGGAAAATCTGATAAGAAGAAAGGGAAAAGAATTTGTTACCTTTGCGGTTATGAAGGACATACTACTCTGTATTGTCCTGACTATAAACTAGGAGCATGTTTTATCTGTGGGATAGAAGGTCATCAGGCGAGAAGTTGTCCAAGGAAAAGGTGTAATAAATAGGTAGTATAGGTTCTGTTGTGAAGGAGTGTTTAATATAATACATATGATAAGTATGTTTGTGTAATGTAATGTTTCCAACTTTTATATTAGGTCAAGACTGTAAATCCTGACTTTTGAGGTCATAAAGGGATAGCTGTAGTTCAAAGCATTTTGTGCTATGTAAAATATTCGTTAAATGAATATGAATCTATGTTTGAGAAATGATGAAATAAGTTTAAAATATTAAACTTATGTGATAAGGTTTAGAATGTAAGTTAAATTATGATTTTTTTTAAATCAGATAATGCCGCCAAGACGTCGAACTCGCAATCAAAGGGCAGAGGAATCTGTCAACAACGATGAGGGACAACAACAACCAGATCCGATGCAGCAATTTGTGAACATGTTAGCTCAGGCTATGCAACAGGGAATACCGGTCGCTGGAAACCAACCGGGCAATCGCTTAGCGAACTTCAAAGACTTTAAGGCTATAGGACCACCAGAATTCAAAGGTACAACTGACCCTGTAGAAGCTCAAATTTGGGTTAAGGAAATTGAAAAAGCGTTTATGGTAGCTAGGGTAGATGAGGGGCAGAAAACTGCTTTTGCCACTTACATGATGAAGGGGGAAGCAAATTTTTGGTGGGAAGCGAATCAGGCTAGGGCAGGAGAAGGTGTAGTCACATGGGATAGATTTAAAACTTTGTTTTTCGAAAATTATTTTTCACCAAGTATGCAGGCAAGGATGGAGGTTAAATTTTTAGAGTTGAAGCAGGAGAATATGACGGTGTCTGAATATGCCGCCAAATTCAATGAGTTAGCTAGGTTTGCCCCACATCAAGTCGATACAGAGGCTAGGAAAGCTAGAAGGTTTGAGCTTGGATTGAAACCCTGGCTCTACAACAAGGTGGCGGTGTTGCAGATTTCTACATTTGCAGCACTCATGGAGAAGGCGATCATAGCTGAGGAGGGAAGTGAGGCCATGAGCCTATACAACAAGGATAGAAAGAATAAAGGCAAGGTAGAAGGAGCTGGGAAGGTAGGAATTAATATTGGGAGCAGGAGTGTAAATGGCAAGAGGAAGGGGAGCAATTTTGGAAGTGTGCAGGTAAAACAAGAAGGTACGAAGAAGCAGATGGTATCGTGCAAGACATGTGGAAAGAACCACTCTGGGAGTGTCTGAAAGGAAAATTCGTTTGCTATAAGTGCGGGCAGGAGGGCCATATCTCTCCCAACTGCCCCAATCCTAGAATGAATAATGGATGTTTTCTGTGCGAATCGACTGAGCACAGGGTGAAGGATTGTCCGAAGAGGAGGGTGGAGGCAGGTAGTGTTAATACTGGAACTGGCAGCGGGACTTTGGCAATCACGGGACCGACTTTGTCAAGCAAGCCAACAAAATCTACTGCGAGAATT
Source organism: Panax notoginseng (assembly GCA_016801055.1). Classification (NCBI taxonomy): domain Eukaryota; kingdom Viridiplantae; phylum Streptophyta; class Magnoliopsida; order Apiales; family Araliaceae; genus Panax; species Panax notoginseng. Next base: position 183,063,422 of record CM029016.1, on the reverse strand, counting down.
TTCAACATGACGGTCCAGGACACGGCAGCAGCTGGCACTGGAACCCCAGGTGTGATTCGTATAACTTTTATTTTCTTATGCATGATTTTCATATAAATAGTAATTTATTTCTAAAGAAATTTTGAGGAGGAATTTGAGTTCTTTTGGAAACCAATTTTTCCGTTTAATCAGAAAGACAAGCTTTATGGAAATAGTTAAAGATCAGTTCGATCAATTGTGATAGAGATCTACTTGCAGAGATTGTGTATGCTATGTAACCGTATATGTGTAGGTTTTTAAAACGGTGATTCCGGGGACGGAATCTTTATAAGGGAGGGTAAATGTAACAACCCGATATTTTCTATATAAATAAATAAGAAATTTTGCGTATAAATTTTTTTTTAGGATGAGGATTTGTACAAGATATTATGTATTTATGTGGTAAATAAAAATATATTTATTACATAAATATTTACAAATAATTTTATTTTAGAATTATTGATTATTATATAAGTTTATTCTTATAATAATTACTTTTATGGTAGAAATGTTTTTATTAATTATTTTCTATGAAAATATAATCATATATTATTTAAATAATATATGGAGTGATTTTTAGAATAAATATAATAATTATTTTATTATATGAATTTTAGTACAGATTATTAAGTTAACTATTTTACCTTAATTATTAAGGTTAAGTAGGAAGAATAAATCAGATATGAAATCCAAACCCTAATTTTGGATTATTGTCAAGGTACGAGAATAATAATATAATTTTAAATTTTAGTGCTATAAATATGTACAGTATATTAGTATTGATAATGGTTGGTCAATTATGGTGTTTAATTTTAAAACCCTAATATTATTTGGCTAAACCCTAATTTGGAAATCAATTGTGGGTTTAAGACGGTTATTTAAATGTGTTATATATTTTATGTTGTGTGTTACATAACGTTATGATAATTAGGAAACCCTAATTGTAAATTTAAAACCCTAGGTTATATTTGAATTTCTAATAATTAGAAACCCTAATTGGAAACCTGAACTAGAGATTTTGATTAGTCAGAAATTGTGTTACTATGGATAATAACGCGTATGATATATTTTATTAAGGTAAACCTAATTAGTAAATTAAAATTATAATGATTAGAACCCTAATTAAAGATCTAGAAACCCTAAATTATTAAAAAAAAACCCTAATTTTCTATTAAAATCCTAATTTTTAATTAGTAAGTTATAATTAAAATTTTATTGAACTTTAGTCTTAATTGTTCAAACTCTAGAAATTATTTGGGATACTTTAAGGATTAAAATCTAGTGATTAAAACCTATATTCAAGTGTCATGGACCAAAATAACCTTAAAATATTTATTAGTTTACTAAAATACCCTTTATGGTATTTATTTAATAATCTAGATTGTATATTCATCAACCTAGATTGCTAATTCATCAACCTAGGTCTATAGCACATGCCTAAAATCAGCCAATGCTTATCTCTTTTGCCACCTTGCATGTTAGATGCATGAATCTAGGTTGTATAAAAGGATTGAGAGAGAGAAAAATATCATTTTGCTAGCTATTTTTGCACAAACACTCCACCTAAGTCTCTCTCTCTAAACCCACTAATTTTCAGTGCTAGATCAGTAACAAAACCGAGCCCCACTAACAGCTACAAGAAATCAGTAGCCTAAGATCAAAATTTTTCAAAGAAAAGGTATAAACCCTACTTAAATTTCTGTCCATTTTTCGGTTGTTAGATGTTATGTTTGAGTGTTAGAATATGTTGTTAGTAGTGTCTAGTGATGATCTGGGTTGATAGATGTTAGATCCATAACATCTATAGACTCGGATTTGAGTTTTTGCAAAATCTAGAAAAACTTGGTTCTGTGGTCTGACAACGAATGTCAGTGGCCACAGATCCTTGATTGTTTATGGGTTGTGTTGTTTTTAAGTTGTTATTGATAGTCTGTAATGTTGTTTTTAATTTTCAAAAAGAATCGAGGTCATTTAATGTGTATATTGTTAGTTATTAACGGTCAAATACCGTTGACCGAGCTTGACCAAAGAGTTTCTGGGTAACCCAGAAACTCAAAATCAGTGCCTGACAAGATTTTGTCAAGCCATGATCTGTTAGTTGTTTCTTGTTTTGATTCTGTTCTTGTAACCATGTTGTAGTTTGTTAGTTTAACTACAGAACACCGCTATTAGAACACCTAAACATCAAACCGGATTATTACAGTGGCCGGTCAAACCAGGCTGGAGGATCACAACATACGCTTTCTGGGTAACCCAGAAAGCTTATGAATGTGAGTTCTGACGGGGTTTGACCGGATCGTATCTACTTGATCTGTTGTTGTTATTGTGATATAATGTGATAGACCTACTCTATTATATGTTGGTTACACACTGCAACTTTTAAATCGCTAAAAAATCACCTAGATCACAAGTTATGGAAGCCCAATAATGAGCAGTCGAACTGTTCTTCAATTCTGGGTAACCCAGAACATGAAGAACAACTCTGACAGCTTGTTCAACGCTTCGGATCTCGTTAGTTATGCATGGTTTGATGATGTTGTTTGTTGGATCGTGTAGTCTTGTACTTGTACTAGATTATCTTATCAACAACATGTTCAGAAACACATTACACTCGGTTTTAATCTTGGTCAAACTAAGCAACTCGGTAACTGGCAAGGATTTCTGGGTTTGGCCAAGAACATGAAGAACACCTATAGCGACGGTTCTGTCGCTATAGGTGACCTTTAGCGACAGATTATTTATTATTTTCCGGAAATTAATAAAAAATAGAAAAAAATAACTTTTAATTATAAAAAATACAAAATAAATTATTAAAAATTATTAAAAATTCCGAAAATTAGTTTTTAATTATTTTTATTATATTTCATAAATATTTAATATTTTTGAAATATGAAAAGCATTTAATTTATTTAATTATAATATTAAATAAATTATTTAAAAATGATTTTTATATTAGAAAAATCATTAAAAATTATATTATGATATAAGAAAATATTTTAAGTTATTTTTAATGACTTTTAATATTTTATGATAAATTTTATTAATAAATTAATATTAATGGTAATTAATTTATTTACTAAATGAATTAAGTAAATTAATTAAAAATGATTTTATTATATTAAAAATCATATTAAATGAAAATAAAGTGTTTAAAAATATTTTAAGTTATAAAATATAACTTTTAATATTTAAAGGATAATTTTATTAATAATTTAATATTAATGGTGATTAAGTTATTATTATTGACATTAAATTTATTTAATAATTATATTAAATAAATAGTTTAAAAATGGTTTTATTAATTTAAAAATCATTTAAAATGGATATAAATGAATTAAAAATATTTTAAGTTATGAACAATGACTTTTAATATTTTGATAAATAGAACATTAATACTTTAATATTAATGTTAATTATTTAAAAATAATTTTAAATATTTTGAAAATCATTTAAGGGTAATATTAATACTTTAAAAGTATTTTGAGTTATTATACCTAACTTTAATATTTTGAAAATGATTTCATTAATAGTTTAATACTAATTAAATATTAATGATAATAGAATTGATTAGTATTTAAATCATTTTAATATGATTCCGATGTTTGAAAATTTAGGATAAATTATAATAAATGTTTTAAAATTATATTGAGTCATTTAAAAATAATATGACTGATATTTACGGATATTGAGTTATAAAATAGAGTCTTAGACTCGATAATTACCCGATAAAGTTGTCGGTAGACCGACATGTTTCCGAAATTGATCTGGACTTAGATATTTTGATTGTATAAGTGATTATTTGTGATTCAATGGTTGTTAAATTTATATGTCAATGTGATTAGGATATGTGCTGACTGCAATAAGCAGTGTTATGTGTTATAATATATTGTTCTAATCGAACGAACGATCTTATTAATGATAGGTCGTGAGATAAGCGATAAAACTAAGTTGCATATTGTAAGCAGCGCATCAGGCAAGTATCTAACCTTTGCATTTTCTTTATGCAATGGATGTGAGTAAGGTTGTTTCTAAACTATATTATTATTGTACAGATTATGAACTTTATATTATATAAGCTCATTGAATATCAACATGTTAGTATATAATAATTCGGACTTATATATTCTGTTCGTTAATTTCTAGAAATGGTTAAACAAGTGTCCCCACTTGGAAAATCATTATATTTAATCACATGTTGATATACCTTTGTCAATTACCTGTATACATATATGTTGAATTATAGAACAAGATAAAACTTTTGATTTGGAACCTAGAAAAGTATGAACATCCCTACACGGGAAAAACTTTTATGCGCCCAAGGCGGACAGAGTGAACGATACCCTCGTTCTTGCACGTAGTATTGATCAATGTAGGGCATAACGGGCTGATCACCCCCGTGCCCGTAAGTTATGACGGTTTACAGATGAATTTCTGTTTAACCTTTTCGAAAATGAAAACAATGTTCATGGCATGTCACTATAACCTCAGATATAGTCATTATGTAGTTTCAAAAATTTGAAAGAGAGTTGTTATGTTATTATTATTGGTCCAGAATACTTCACAACTATTGACTTGTTGTAGAAGAATAGTACAAAGAAAACATTTAAATCCTTTCAGCTTATATATATATAATTGCTATTGCTTGCTGGGCACTCAAATGCTCAACCTTGCTTAATTTAAATGTTTTCAGCTAAGTGTGAACGACCAGAGAGCTCTGCTAAGAACAAGTTAAAGGGAAAGGTTGCTGAATGAATGAATGTTATCTTATGTAATAGTTAACTTTAGTATGACAATGATATTATATTAGCTATCATGGGTTGTAATGAATGTATTAAAGGTTACGTACTTGGGAGCTAGACTCTGATAATGATGTAAATTAATTTGATCTTTTATATTATTGTTATTATTATTAGTATTATTCCGCTCATAGAAATGGTATCGTGAAGAACCGAGTTCGGGTTTCAAGTACCCGAGTTTGGGGTCCTCACAGGAATAGATAGACCTATTAAGCAATGGATCATTATAGAAAGTGGACTTAATAGTGGAAGCATAGGTATTCTAAATCTACTAGCTATGCTAGACTTTCGAAATTTATTGACTTCGTGCTGATGTTTACACTTTTATTTTCTTGAAAAATATTGGATCAAATGATGGAACCAATGAGTTTTAACAACAATACTGTTATTCGTATGTCTATGCTAATTGCTTCGGCTAGACCAAAATGATTTGCAATATATCAAAATGTATTTTATATCATTAATGCATCATGTAACCTGGTGCAAAGATGATAAAAACGATGGAGTCATCAATGCAGGATTACCTAGTGTTGGATGTGATCTAAGGATCGTCAACCCACTATGGGATGATGTAGTATGATAAAATCACCAAATGACGGAATCCTCAACGGACTGTAAATACAGTGCGATATCATGACGTCAAAAAAAAGATTTTTGAGATTTCTTTAAGATATGAGAATACATATGTATATATGTATATGTATATTTCGATTATTGTCCGAGTTATTATAGAAGTCTATGCTATTTGATTCAGCTAGACAAATATTGAAAGATGTTCATGAAATTCAAGAGTTTCTTGAGAAGTTACGCCAAACCAAATTATTTTGGTGCGGATTCAGATGTTGAAAAGCTGAGATGAACAACCCTTTTATAGGGGATTACGCGGAGGCGTTGAGATGTTTGTGTACAATACATTGTACGAAGGGCTGATCACCCTAAGTACGAGGAGTCCCTATAGTCTTATAACTGTTAAAGTTTAAGTTGAAAGATTACTTATAACTATGGACATATGCATATCGTTTAAATGTTTGTGCACAATACATCGTACAAAGGGCTTAACACCCTAAGTACGGGGGTCCTTATAGTCTTATGACTGTTAAAGTTGAAGTTGAAAGATTACTTGTAACTGTGGACATAGTTCGTGGTCTTATGACCCTCAACATGATTTGGAATCTTTTAAATTCCTGAGTTATTCATACTAGTTCCCAATTATTGAACAATTGTGGAAGATTCTTGTTATTCTGTAAGATGGAAGTGAAAAAGGAAAGTATTCCTTAGAAAGAAAAGAGTCGTAGAATACGACACTGAATGATGAATATGTTGAATAAGTGAGAAAAGAGATTTTGAAGTGAGAAATAGATGAGTTATCAAAGAATAATGTTAAACTTTTAATAGAAAAGTTAATAATTGTAGAATGATCTTTGTGGAAAGAAAGTGGTTATAGAAACCAATGAATGAATGAAGAAGTGACGTAAAATCTACTTTGATAGAATGAATGAATAAAAATTAATAAATAAAATTTCGAGGACGAAATTCTTAGAAGAAAGGGTGAATGTAATATCCCGAGTGTTGATAATAACGATCCTTAGAAAAAGAAATGAATGGGTTAAAAGATATATAATACTCAAAATATAATTGAGTTCAAGTGAAGGTTATGAAATGAAACCTAAAATTTGTTAAGGTAACGAATGTAGTTGGAAATATAAAATCTATATTTAGATAAAATAATGAAAGAATACTCTGAGTTATTTGTTTAATTTGTGTCTTCGATTTTGGGGACATAATCCTTATAAGTAGGGAAGATTGTAACGAATGAGTGGTTTGAATTGTGATTCTGGAGACAGAATCCTTATAAGAGGGGAATGATGTAACATTCCACAATTTTAGAATTTTAAATGTAATTTATAAATATTTATTAATTTATATAAATATTTATTTGATGTGTTATTGATTAATACATATTTGTATTTGTTTAATTTGATTTAAGTTGGTTAATTATTTGTTAAATAATTAATTAATAAGTTAAGGAAATTATTATTATAGTGATATTTTAATTTGATGGATAATTAGTGGTATTGAGTTATGTGATTAAATAATTTAATTAATAAATTGTTATTTGAATTAATTAATTAAGTATGAAAACTTAATTAATTAGAAGTGTGACAAATAACTATATTATAAGTGGTTATTAAAATAAATTAAAGTAGTTTTAATTTATTTTGCCAAACAAAGCTTAAATATATTAAGTCTTTAATTTTAAAGAGTTTTTGCCAAACGGAGCCTATGGCTTTTGGATTTTTAAATTTGATTTATTAATAATATAAATTAAATTAAACAAAATATAAATAATATGTAATATATTTGGTAACTGATAGTTTAATATGATCATTAGTATATGGCAGTTACGTTTGGGTTTTAAACGTTTGAAAAGTGCGTTGGTTTTTAATTTAGGTATTTTATTTTTGGCTTAAGCCTAAGAAAAATAGAAGTTTGTCTGAAAAAAGTTCAAAGAGAGTTTGAGATAGAAAGGGCTGTGATTCCCAAAACAAGTTCTGAGTTCGTCGAAGCTATTTGATTAACAAGTGTTGTCTGAGCAATTAAAAGAGCACGTGAAGTGCAGATAGCTGTAAGCTGTTAAACTGTTACTGGTAAACAACGATCAAGGCAAGTTTTCGATTTCTATTTTCTACGTGGACGTGATGAACTGTTTTAAATTGCATGATATGTTATGCATGTTGAAATCATGAAATGTTAAAGTCAATATATGACTGCATTGTTTTGGCTAAGTAATGATGATTGAGTAAGGAACTCAATCTTTATATTTGTTATATGAATTAAAAGAATGTATGCCATGTTACTTTAATGAGATGTATGTCGAGCATGTTATTATGTGCTATGTGATGCATGAAAACTGTTAGACTTTGCTGGGCTGTCGAGCTCACTCTTGCAAATAACCACTTTTGCAGGTCAAGATTTTAAGGTAAAGATATGTGCTAAGTGAGTTATAGAGATCTATATTCACGAAGATTACTTATGTTTTATGAGAAATTTATTTCATATTTTGAACGTAACATGTTGAATTGTAAGTTGAGCTATCCAATGTATATGGATATTTAGTTATGATGTAAGACTTTGTATTGTTATTTTGTTGTAACGATTCATGATATAAGATTGAATCAAAGAGATGTAATGTAAAGGTTGCGATTCAGGGCAAGAAAGAAGGAAATATATAAAAGTTTTAAATATTCCTCAATTTTAGTGTTTTTAATATCGAATAATGATGTAAAATTTGAGATTTAATGTATGGTTAACGACCGAAGTAGAGATTTAAATGGTATAAATTTTGGGGTCGTTACAACTTCCATTTAGCCAATATAAGAAATTACTAAATCTCTAATTTAATTACATAATTAAATTAGAATATTCTCATTTCATCAATATTATCACACTTTTATTAAATTATTTCATAATGATTTCCATCAAATATTCATTTTAAATTTTATAAATATTCCAACTAAAATATTTATTTTATTCGATAAATATTTTAATTACTTACGAGATTCATAATTATATTACATTAACATATTACGTTTATATGTAATATGCATTACTTTCTCATCTTATTAAAACAAATATACTTACATTAATTCACTATTTCAATTAAGTGAATTAGTTACCTTATTTATGAAATTTAATTCATTACAATTCAATTGCCAATCAAGGCATGATAATCAAATTATATTATTTCATAATATAATTCCCAACTATATTTAAATTGACCAATATTTATTCAGTTAATTCTTTTTTCCACCATATTCCCTTATATAACTAATTCTCCTCACTTCATTTAATAGTTTAGCCAACTATTAAATCTCATATACATTTTATTTCTTCACACAAAAATACATAATTCAAAATATATATACATCTCATAATAAGAATTTTAATTATTAAAATCTTATTTTAATAACTTATGAAAATTTGGGTTGCCATAAGGCATGTATAGTTTGCTTTTGATGGGAGATTATGGGAGTTTTGTTTCGGAACAATGCAGGAAGCAGTCTGCAATGTTCTTGTCTCCGTACCAGTGCAGCTGCACCAGTGTCAAGACTAGGAAATGCGCAGCTGCGACCTCCCAGATTCCAGAGTTCATGATTTTGCACCAGCGCAACTGTGCCGGTGTTAAAGCTTAGGGCAATGCAGTTGCGCCGTTACCTGAACATAGACTATTTTTTTTTTTAATTTCAGTACATAGCATGTTAATGTAACCTAGTCTAATAAGCATGAAAGTGTTGGGTTTATAGTAAGATGTTATAACAGACTATAGTGATGCTATAATGTTAAATGTGAATATTGAAAGTTATTGATTAGCAAGTTATATAAGATTGAAACTCGACATTATAAGAGTTGAGAATGTGATTTATATGCTAAAAGTCATTTGTTATATTTTAGTGAGTTTTCAGATTCGTGTTATGTGGTTGATTAATATGGTTAGACCTTAAGCTAAATGTTATAACTTAACTAAGATGAGAATTGAATCTATGAGGATAATGTGTATATAGCTAATTGATGTGATAATCCAAATCATATGTGTAGGATATTAGAGTACGTGAGTTGTAATTGTATAGCTTACGCAAGAGACAAGTTCCCTAACCTTTGCTAATTTATTATTCAGCAAGGTTTTCTTTTCACTATTATCTTGTTTATACTTATGCAAATTCTCTATCTCTAATATCTTATTAAACAAGTTTCATATCCTTAATTTGTTATTATTACGCACCGTAATCCTTTATTGGGCAAGTCTCCTAACCCTACTTTTATGTTATGCAAGTTTCTTGAATTTATTATTCAATTGAGAAAGTTCTCTAACCTTAATCATTCATTATGCAAGTTTTTACTCCTAACTTGTTGTTGTTATGCAAGTTGTTTAACCCTAAGTTATTGTTGAGGAAGTTTCTAAACTCTACTTTTATTGAGCAAGTTAATTAATCTTTGCTTCTTCATTTCAAACGAGATTGCTTTGGTTATTCAAAGTTTGTAATCTTATTATAAGCAAGGTGTTTATTCAGCTACGAATAATTGTTGTTTGATCTTTGATCACCAAAGTAAGTGTACATTCTTATATTGTTGTACCGAATTTTTAGTTGGCTAGTGACTGTTCTATTGATTAAACTAATCCTTAGTTGATGAATGTTCTATAAACTAAATTACCCTTGAAGTCAATCCAAACTAAACTTCCTTTGGTTTGCTTATGTACCCACACAGTTTTGAAAGCATGTAGTCGATGATTAACACTTGTTCAATTTAGAAATAGTTGAAACTCTATCTCTTATTGATTCATCGATATACCTTGTTTATGAAGATATTGTAATCAAACTCTTGAATAGTTATTGATCCCTATTTGATTCAACCAATACTTGGTTGACGAGCATTTTAAAGACCTATAATTCCTTTGAAGATGAACAACCATATTAAAAGGGAATATTTTAGAGCTACGCAACGTTAAAATGTTTTTGTAATACATAGTACGAAGGGCTGATCACCTGGAGTACGAGATGATGGTCCACATAGTCGTTTATACTGTTAAAGGTTACAGTAGAAACACCTGTTAACCTAGGACATATAAGATGATTATAGTCTTTTAGACTGTTAAAGGTTAAAGTAGAAATACTTGACAACCTAGAACATTGTTCGTGGTCTTGTGACCCTCAGTGTATTCCTTTGATGTTGATATCTTTTGTTAACTTAAAAGTTCATTATTCCTTTGAACTCATAACTTTGAAATTATAGTCTATTATTCCGATAAGAGTACATTAACATTAAAAGCGCAATCAATTGTCATTCATAGACTATTATTGTATATTGTTATTCTTGTGGACAATTGTTTGTTCATTCTTGCACAAAACAATGCAGATGAGGTCAAGAAGTCTAAGGAGATTTCTACAAGCAAGGGCAAGGGCAAAATGCTTGATCAGATGAAATTAAATTTATCTTTTATTTATGAAGCATACGTAATAGACTTGATAATGATTATGTTTTAATATTCCGCTGATGATTGTAATAATAAAGGTTAGATGACCTGTGATTTATTTGAGATTATGTAACCCTTTAATGGAAGAATTATCTATTATGCTTGTGAGATTCATTTATACCCTTTGTTTATTGGTAGATAGCTGTAATTTTGTGGAACAGTGAAGACACGATCTCTGGGATTGAATTACCCGGATTGGGGGGTGTCACATGGGAAGCTTAAAGGACTTAATTAGATATTAAGTGGCAATTTAAATGAAGTAATTTAAAAGAATAAGATGGAAGTCAGTTTAATTAACTTAAATGAATGTAATATATCTAAAAGGATGTAATATCAAGCTATGATGACTTAACCAAACGTTAAGTGTCAATTAAAAGAAAGGTAAGATGGGAGTTAACTTAATTAACGTTAACGACCATATGTGATGGCAAGCTTTAATGATTAATAATATTTGTAAATGATTATGATATTATTAAATGATTAATAATATTAAAGTGTGATTAGGATATTATTAAATGAATAATAATATTAGCAAGTGATTAAAATATTATTAAATGATTAATAATATTTGTAATTGGTTAAGATATTATTAAATGATTAATAATATTTAATTATGATTTGAATATTTTTAACTTATTAATAATATTATAAGGTGAATAAGATATTGCTAAATGATTAATAATATTATTAAATGGTTAATAATATTAGGAGGTGAATAAAATATTATTCAATTATTAATAATATTAGTAAGTGAATAAAATATTATTAAGTGATTAATAATAAAATATTATTAATTGTGTAACAATCAATGTATGTTTATATATTCCGCGTTAATTATAGAATGTGTAAGAAAATGATGTATCGTGACACACTAGGTCTGAGGTTCAAGGGACCCAAATTTGGGGGCACTACAACTAAGATATAGGAATGTGTAGACTGAAAAAAAAAATTATTTCCAATATACTTAGCATTGAAGGTGCTAGAGGAAGATAGAATTGTCGTAAGTAAGACAATGAAGGAAGATGAAATTGATGAAGAAAAAGGAAATTCCAAATCGTCTAGCTATGCTTGATTTCAAAATTTATTTACATTGTGCTGATGTGTATACTTTTGGAAAGAAAAATATTGGGTCAGATTTTTAAACCAATGGATTTTAAAAGAACTATTCTTTGTATGTCTATGCTAATTGTTTCGGCTAGACAGAAATTGATTTGGAAATATCGAAATGTATTTTATATCATCAAACACATTTGATGCAGACATGATAAAAAGATGGAGTTATAAATGCATGTTAACCTAGTGTTGGATGTGATCGTATGATCATCAACCCACTATGGTGTGTTGTAGTATGACAACGTCATTTGGAAATACAGGGAATTTTGTGGTGTATAGTGACACATCGCATAAAGGACTAGGTTGTGTGCTTTTGCAAAACGACAAAGTTATTGCGTATGTGTCACGTCAATTAAAAGATTATGAGAAAGGATATCCGACTCATGACTTAGAGTTGGCTGCAGTGGTGTTTGCCCTAAAGATTTGGAGACATTATCTTTATGGAGAGAGGTGTGAGATATATACCAACCATAAAAGTCTGAAGTATATCTTTACATAAAAAAAGATTTGAATATGAGGCAACGAAGATGGTTGGAGTTGATTAAAGATTATGACTGCGAGATTTTCTATCATCCCAGAAAGGCGAATGTTGTTACTGATGCTTTAAGTAGGAGGGGACGGGGGAAGTTAAGGATGTTGATTGCTCAGTAGAAGCTAATGTCAAAAATGGCAAAGATGGAGTTGGAAATTAAATATCCGACATAATCAAACAAAAAGTTGTTTCAGATGGAAAACAGTTCAACTTTGGTAGATAAGGTGAAGAATGCACAACTTCAGGATGACGACTGTGAAAAGATAAAACAGAAAGTATCTGAAGGTGTGGAAAATAAATTTAAAATCGATTCGGAAGGGTTACTTCGATTCGAAGGGAGAATTTGGGTTTCTCCAGTAATGGAAGTTAAGGAAAAAATTCTGAGTGAAGCTCACAACTCAAGATATTCGATTCACCCTGGAAGTACAAAAATGTACCAGGATTATTGCAACCGCTGGAGATACCGGAATGGAAATAGGAGCATATCACATTGGATTTTTTAGTAGGTCTTCCTATGACTCAGCAAGGCTTCGACGCCATCTGGGTGATTGTCGATCTATTGACGAAGTCGGCACACTTTTTGCCAATCAAGATTAGATTTAACCTAGATCGGTTGGTAAAACTTTACATGAAGGAAATTATTTCTAGACACGGTGTTTCGGTGTCCATTGTATCAGACAGAGATCCGCGTTTCACATCTAATTTTTAGAAACGACTACAAGAGTGCTTGGGAACTCAATTGAGAATGAGCACAGCGTACCATCCTTAAACCGACGGACAGAGTGAGAGAACCATCCAAATACTAGAAGATATGCTCAGAGCATATTTAATGGATTTCAAGGGAAATTGGGATGGCCATCTACCATTGGTTGAATTTGCCTATAATAATTGTTATCGCGCAAGTATTCGCATGCGACCTTACGATGCGTTATACAACAAGAAGTGTAGAACGAGGTAGGTGAACATCAACTATTGGGTCTAGAATTGGTGCAACAAACTGTCGAGATCATCAAGGTGATTCGAGCAAGATTGATAGTTGCACAAGATAGACAGAAGAAATATACCAATCAACACCGATAAAATCGGGAATTCGATATTGGTAGTTATGTTTTCTTAAATGTATCTCATTGGAAGGGGAATATTTGGTTTGACAAAAAGGGAAAATTAAGCCCTAGGTTTATAGGACCTTTTAAAGTCCTACGACGAGCTGGTGAAGTCGCATATGAGGTAGCTTTACCTCCAGAGTTAGAGCATATTCATAATATTTTTCATATATCAGTGTTAAGGCCATATAAGCCTGACTATAAGCATGTAATAGAATATGAACCGCTACAGTTTGAGAAAGACTTAACATATGAAGAAGTCCATGTTCAAATTATTGACAGAAAAGAGCAAGTACTAAGGAATAGAGTGATACCTTTTGTAAAGGTAATTTGGAGAAACCATAATGCTGAAGAAGCTACGTGGGAACTTGAAGATGTTATAATGCGAAATTATCCTTAGTTATTTGCTTAATCTTGTATAGCGATTCTGGGGACAAAATCCTGTTAAGGAGGGAATAATGTATTGAATAAATTTTTCGAGTCGTGATTCTGGGGACAGAATCCTTTTAAGGAGGGAAGTATGTTACGATCGAGAAATTTTGTAATTTAATTTAAATATTTATTGAATTAAATAAATATTTTTAAATAATTTAATTATTGAGAAAAATAAATAATTGATGGAATTGTGATGCAAGAATTTAGTAACTAAATTGATTAATGTTAATTAAATTGAATAATGATAATTTTTATTTGAAGATTTAATTTAATGAAATAATTAAATTAAATGAATTGTTTAATATTTAAGAAAATAAGTAAATTAAATAAAGTAATGTTTTTGTCTAATTTATTAATTAAATTAGATATATAATTATTTATTAATCATAAGTATAACTATAATGAAAATTTATAATTTTTATAATTATAAGTGTAAGCTAATTAAATGGGTTGCATGTATGACAAACAAAACTATATAATAAAAATATTATAAAAATAATCTAATAGAGGGGAATTGTGGTTAGCCAAATAAGGCCTTGTGGCCTTTGGCCTAATTTAACTAACACAGACTTTTTGGTTCTTACCTAACGAACGTGGGAAGCCTTCAGTTTATATGTTAAGCGTTCTTTTTCTTTCTAAGACTATAGTCAGAGAGTAGAACAAGAGAGAAAAACATAGTGAGAAATTGAGAGAGTAAATCTCTGTGATTTTGCCAAGAGGAATGAGAGGGTCACCATATTTTGCAACATACAATCAAAGAATAAGGTATAACTCACTTCAATTTTAACTTTTATGTTTGAAATATCTATTGATAGTTATGTGGGATTGATACATATACATGTAAGTAAGGTTTATAATCTGTCAATCATCATATGTGAGTGCTATTTTATGATTAGAATATAAGAAATCGTTTGTAGGAGGAAAAGTAAATAATAGTGTTATATGTATGAAAAATGGCTTTAGAAAGTACAAAATTTGATGTCCAATATATGATGTAATCTGCAAATTTATGTTAGATTGTGTTAGTATGTTAAGAAATGAAAATGGCGTAGTTTGAATTGTGTCAATTGGTTAAGAAACGAAGTCGTGGAGATCAAATTCACTAATAGTGTTAAAAGTGATGAAATTGGGAAAATTGTGGTTTTGATTCTTCAAAATTGGTTATATAAAGTGTTATGTTTATCAATATAAAGAATTGCATGTTTATAGACGTTATTACAAAGTTTAAGTTATTAGGTTTATTAATTTTTGTGGAAATTGGGTTGATTCTTGGTGTGTTGGTGCAAAACAGAGCTACTACAGTTTATGTCTGGGTGTGGCGCAGCTGCGCCGGTACCACAGGCAGCAACAGCTCAGCTACGCCATTGGTCTTCTGAGAATCTGTACCAGCGCAGCTGCGCCGATGCCAAGGCTTGGGACAGCGTAGCTGCGCCGTGCCCTGAGCCTATGCATTGAGTTCTGTTTATGTATGAGTTGTAAAACAAGGAGTTAATATAGTTTGGCATGCATGTTTATGATGTTAAAACATAACGTGGACTACAATAACAAATTTTAATGTGATGTAATATAAGGTGTGGAGATTTTAAGTGATTATTTAATTAAGTTATGTAATGAACAAAAATTGATGTTTACGAGAGTTAGAGATGAATGATAAGGTTTATGTTAGTTTATAGTGAGATTTCAGATTCTCTAAAATGGGTATGGCTTAAATGGTGGGTTAAACCCATAAAGCTAATGTCGATACAACTAATTGTTATTACGATTTCAATCATATGTGTAGGGTAATTGGCGAACATTATTATACTTGTGTAGCTTACACACAAGGCAAGTTTCCTAAATTCATTCTCTTTATAATGAGTGCAAGTTTCTTATCCTAAACTGTTACTGAGCAAATTCCCTAACTTCATTCTTTTATTAATGAATGCAAGTTTCATATCTATGTTGTCTTTTATGTCAAGCGAGCTTTCTATTTCTAAATTTTACATTCAAGTTAAGCAAGCCTATTAATTCTATCTCGTGTATGATTGTAACGACCCCAAAATCTATACAATTTAAATCCCGACTTCGGTCGTTAACCATACATTCAACCTTTAAATAATACATCATTATTCGATATTAAACTTAATAAAATTGCAGAATATTTAAAACTTTTATACATTTCCTTCTTTCTTGCCTTGAATCGCAACCATTACATTACATCTCTTTGATTCAATCTTATATCATGAATCGTTACAATAAAATGACTATACAAAGTCTTACATCATAACTAAATATCCATATACATTGGATAGCTCAACTTACATTTCAACAACATGTTACGTTCAAAATATGAAATACATTTCTCATAAAACATAAGTAATCTTCGTGAATATAGATCTCTATAACTCACATAGCACGTATATTTACCTTAAAATCTTGACCTGCAAAAGTGGTTATTTGCAAGAGTGAGCTCGACAGCCCATCAAAGTCTAACAGTTTTCATGCATCACAAAGCACCTAATAACATGCTCGACATACATCTCATTAAAGTAACATGACATACATGCTTTTAATTCACATAACAAATATAAAGATTGAGTTCCTTACTCAATCATCATTACTTAGCCAAAACAATGCAGTCATATATTGACTTTAACATTTCATGATTTCAACATGCATAACATATCATGTAATTTAAAACAGTTCATCAAATTCACGTAGAAAATAGGAACCGAAAGACTTGTCTTGATCGTTGTTTACCAATAATAGCTTAACAGCTTACACTTATCTGCACTTCACGTGCCCTACACAATTATATAATCATGCACATCAACTATTAGTCACATAACAACACATAGCAATTGTAATGTAAACTCTACTCCACATCTCATAATCTTTCCTATTAATAAATACACAATGGTCAATTAGATTGTGTTAACTTTTCGACTTATGACTCACTATATTTCTTCTTAGTCAAACTCGAAGTTCAAGTGCTTAAGTCTTGCTAGGACTACTTATTGGTTTTATTTTAAACCCATTTCATACCCTATAATATTCACTTCAATTGAATTGAAACACTTTTTAAGTTTATTAACACTTGGCACGACGTTTCGACGTTCATTCGTCACACGCCCGATTTGCCTCTCTTGTGTATGCTTACTATGCTTCTATAACTTATCTAATACATTATTTATTAATGTTAAGCATCATTATATTTACTAAGATTCATGTTTTATAACTTAGAACATCATCTTTTACGGTCTGGAGCACTACACATGCATATGTGCATGCCCGACACCCTCCGATTGCCTCTGAAAACACAACAATCCTAAAGATGACCATTTTGACCCATCCTAATGACCTCAAATTGAAAAACTTAAAGAACAAAAGTTGTAGGTCTACTCGTCCTCGTTCCGGATCATCTTGAATCACCTCAATCGGAGTTTGTATGAGGAAGTTATGGCCATTTTACTACAGGAGGTCAAAACTGTCCAAGTCAGACTTCTGTCCCCGCGCTGGGGCGCGAGGACTAAGCCAACTAGTGGCACTGGGGCGTGAGATTGGTGCTGGGGCGCCAACTTCTGGCGCTGGGGCGCGAATTTTGGCGCCGGGGCGCGATTTTTGGCGCTGGGGCTCAAATTTTGGCGCTGGGGCGCCGAAACTTGCAGAACCCAACCACGAAGAACAGAATAAAGCTACTGTCTTTATTTTTAACAGCAATTAACCCCAATTAACATGTATAACTTATATAAATTACACATATACACACTACCCAACATGCATATACTAGTTTAAATTACTAAACAATAATCACAGAAAACTAAATTCCTTGAAAATCATATTTTAAAACAAAACTCCATGTTTGATATTTGTTAAACACAGTGAACACTATAATCTCTAATAACCACAAATTTGATTACTTTTAAACTACAATTCTCTGTAGTTCATATCCAATTAACATAATCACACTTCAATTTCATAACTTCACAATTAACATATACTAATTTTGATATTTCTACAAACCACTTTCACACGTGAATGTTTACTGTAAAAACTAATTTCTCTTTCTCTATGAACGTAATTTAGCATACCACACATATATACATATATAAATGTTAATTATTACCAGAACACATGATTTCATAATCATTTAGTAAAACATAGTTTACAGACAACCTTTGTAAAACTTATATACAATGAAGTTGAGTTTCATGAAACACATAGGCTAAATAATTATACTATAAAACATATTTGTTAAGAGTATAAACATACCTTTTTATTCAGACAATCTTTGCTTAATCACTGATAATAGTTCGAAGAATACATAATTTTCTCTTGTTTCTCTCTTTAAGACCTCTGACAATTTCTCTCAAAACTCTTTGGTCTCTCACTTTTCTTTTTTTTTCCTTTCTTAGTCTTAAGCCAAAACACACTGTACGTAAAACTAAACTGATAACACTTATGCGTAAACTAAAAACTGATATGGCCTTAATAATCACCATAACTATTATCAGTTACCAAAATAATAAGTGTATATCCATTATAAATATATTTTATTATATATTATTTATAAAAATTCAAAATTTAAAAATCAAAAGCCATAGGGCTTTGTTTGGCAAAATAATTTAAAACGAAAGACTTAATATATTTTAGCCTTGTTTGGCAAAATAAATTAAAACTACTTTAATTTATTTTAATAACCACTTATAATATAATTATTTGTCACACTTCTAATTAATTAAGTTTTCATACTTAATTTAATTAATTCTAATAACAATTCATTGCATAATATAATTATTTATTTAATCATTATAAATTCTCTAACTTAATTATTAAATTAAATTAGATTACTATTTCAAAATAATTACTTTCCTTAACTCATTAATTATTTATTAAACAAATAAATAATCAAATCACATCAAATCAAATACTTATTCAACAATAAACACATCCATTAAATATTTATATAATTCAATAAATATTTAAATATTATAATAAAAATCTGGATTGTTACAATGATTGTATAAGCTCTTGTAATCTAGTTCGTTACATTGAGCGAGTTTCACTTTCCTAAGTCTTGTTATTGTTATTCAAAGTATATATTGTTCTAATACATTGATTCAAATGAGATTGTTCTAACTCTTTTGAATGTGGTACTTTCCAAACATACTATGTCTATTTAATTGTACATTTCTGTTATTCGATCTTTGTCTTAGATAACCTTGTTCAATTCCGTATTATTGTGTTGAACCTTCAACTAGTGAGCAAACTTGTATTGATTGAATAGCGTTCTAAAATTATACAACCACTGATAAGCTAGTTCCAAACTAAACTTTCTTTAGTGCGGAAATTCTAAATCCAAGCTGAGACGAACAACCCTAACATAGGGGATTTTGTGACGCCCCCATATCCGGGTATCTTCCAACCCGACAAATGGTTCTACACAATGCTACAGTTCACATAAACATTCAATTGAAATGCCTCAAAAGAATGAATATTTCTTATATATATTCTAAAATAATGTTACCATTCCCCAGGTTCTTTACAACCGTTACATTTGTTCTTGTCATAATATCAAATATTATCATTATAAACCCATACTATTACATAGGTAATCTATGGGTTCGCCTTAGCCTTCCCTTTATCCTTGCCGGATCCTTCTGTCCGTTTAGTCTTAGTTGCATTCACATGGTTCAAGCAAGAGTGAGCCTAACTAGCTCAGCAAGTATAACAATTATAATAAAGCAACATTCTTGAAATATAGGAATCATATATCTTCAATAACTGAACAATAGTTATGAAGTACTATCGATAATTCAAAATAGCACTTCTTTTCCTTCAAAACGTTTTACAATGACAATATTCAGTAAAATATCAGTTCTAGTCCAAGACCATGAGCATTTCATAATTTCTTTGGAAAGGACATCCCGACACTAAGTCCGTAAGTCCGGCATAGCTTACGAGCACGTCTAGGTGATCAGCCTATAGTACTATGTGTTGATCAACACTACATTCATTAAACATATGTACGTTTAAGTTGTGGCAACCTCACGTGCCTGTCGTTTGATGACAAAACATTTTAGCATACTCAGTCTTCATTTGAAAACCACACTAATATAATTTGGTAAAACATTGACAGTACTTTAATAGATTGTAAGAAATCCAACATATCCTAAGTCTAGCCGAAAGAATTGGCTTTGACTTCATCATATATCAATTCATGCGTAGGGATACATGAATCACAAAGCTTGTCCAGGTTGAACTGAAGCAAGGATTAGAATACTTGCCTTTAACGTCTGCTACTGTTATTACACGTGCACCTTAAGTCTTTAAGGTCTCTACAGTAGATGATAACATCACATAACATATTAGGTCATGAATAACATACATGGTTCCTAAAGAATCTTGCATTTCTTCTCAATCTAATTATGACTAAAATTGTTTGTTATTGATTCCGGTTTTCCGTACGTCGTTCTTACATTCACATGCAATTAACTTACTTCAACCATAAGTGATCATACCATGTCATTAACAATGTCATAAGTAAGTAGTAGTTCATTGTTAATCAATTACCATTCATGCTCTATTTATAAACATTCTTCATTTTCAAAACCCTAAGGCTGGCGCTGCGGCGCCAGCTCCTTTCATTAACCCGCGCTGCGGCGCAAGTTAACAGTTACTGTGGATCAAGCCCGGCGCTGCGGCGCCACTCTTTATTCCCTATGCCACGCCGCGGCGTGAAACTTTAGTAGGTTATGGCACTGCACATGGCGCTTCAGCGCGACCAATATGCCTTGGGCTGGCGCCGTGGCGCCAGCTCTGTGGACCAGAAATTTTTTACAGACTTTCTTTTGTGAGATTCCCAGGTTCATAACTTCTTTGTTATAAGTCCGAATTGGCTCGTTCAAAAGCTATTAGTTCACAAATCACATACTCTACGTGTTCATGCAAGAATTTTACATCTTCGACATTGTTAACTCAAAATTCACCTATTGGTTCATTTTTAACGAAAATAATAAACGTTCGTGAACGTTCAATGCTTGTTTCTTCGTTCTAAGTCGGAATTCGGTCATTTTAGAGTTCGCAACTCTATAATTCCAAATAAGACTTGTCTCCATCAAAAACCAACATTTCCAAGCTCAATATCAAAATCTGACTTCCATTCTAAGAATTTCACGAATTCGACGATTATCGTCCAATCGCGTGAATTATTGCATAACTTCGTTACTTATGATTTGTTCATCGTTCCAAAGGGATTCAATCCATCAAATAGACGTCTCAACCTACATATTACAACAACTTATTTTTATGTTAAGTTATTGCTTATTCTTCATGAGTTTATAACTTATCAACGTATAAACTACTTATAGTTTCAATTCTCATGACTTGAGATAATTTAAGTCCTTTAACCAGCATCCTTGCATCTTATTAACATACTAACTTCATTCATGTAAACATGTTACAAGTTTTATAAGTTCTTCCTTATTTAGGGTTAGGCTACTTATTCATAACTTATACGGCTTAAATCCATTGATTAATCATTCTCATTACTTCTTAACATACATGTACCATCACTTCTTTACCAAGCTATCATAGAAGAGATGGAAGATTATTAGACAAGAGTCTTACCCTTGAAGAACTAGCTTTTCTTCTTCTTGAAACAAATATGAAAGTATAACTTATTTCTTGCTTATTCTCTCTAACACTTAAGCACTTTGTAAAGGAAAGTTGTTGGATGAAAAATGAACAAGCAAATAATGAAATACAACTTGCTATTTATAGAAGTCTCTAATTAGGGCAAAATGGACAAAAGCCAAATCCCACCTCCTTTGTAACCTCCTTACTATTCATGACTTAATCCTTAAGTTTACTAGTTCTCCACATCAATTACTTGGCCACCACAACAAATCCTTGGTCACCACAACAATTATCCAATACTTGGGCACCAAGACCACCCATGGGTTGCCCCATGGATCACCCTAGTCTAACGAATCATTACATTGGGCTTAGGTTTAATTAGTTTAGCTTAAGCTTTGGGCTTGTATTAAATTACTTTGGGCTTCACATTAACAAACACTTGGGCTTGCACATCTAATTCTATTGGACTATTCAATTGCTAAACAATCCTACTAGTCCATTTCATTTAACTAAAAGCCTTATAACGTATACTATACGTATAATTCTCGTATTCTCACTCTTTTACTAATTTATAATATATGATATTCTATTATCCATGCATACTCGTATAATACTTCGTATCATACTCGTATACGATACCTCGTACAATACATACATATCATACGAATATTACATTAACTTCTAACGCTTGATTTTTCCTAACATTCTCAATTTAAGTCCGCAGGCAAAATATTACATTTTCTATACTTAAATTATTATTACATAATCCATCTTACCTCGATATTATATCGTTACGTATTTCTCGGAAGTTCAAAAATAATTCCCGAGCAGAAAATCAATGAATAGTATTTTTCGAAAAAAAATTCAAAAAACTTTTATTTTCATCCTGGAAATTCAAACACTTTAATTTCTTCAAGTAGTTTAAATACTACGACTTTTCGACGTTTCTAGGTTATAGAACGACATTCATCTTACTAACACATAATAATAACAAATAATATTAGTTTATTCATTATTAATTTAAATCAAATGGTTTTACAAATTGTTCAATTTTCTGGGGCATTATAGATTTTGTACGTGTAACATTTAGATGTTTGTGCACAATATATGGTACAAAGGGCTGATCCCCCATATGTATGTTAAGAAGGGTCTGTACAGTCTATATGATTGTTATGGTTGGGTAATAATACCTAAGTACCAGGGACATAGTTCGTGGTCTTAAGACTCTCAGATATTAAATTTAAACGTGTTTTCTATTCTAATTTGTAAAACAAGTTCACCATTATTCAGCATTCGTTGTTCATACTTTTGTTGATATTGTTATTACTCTTTATATCAATGAGCAATTATTTTCTCACTATTGCAATTAACAATGCAGCTAAAGTTGAGAAAGTCGATGAGCCATCTACTAGAAAAGGAAAGGGCAAGATGTCCAAGTGTTGAAGATTTATGAGAATTGATTTAAATGAATTATGTTATAAGACTTATTTTATTTTGTGATGTATTCCACAAACTAATGTAATAATTTAAGGTTAGATTACCTGGGATTGATTTTAAGATGATGTAACCCTTTAATGGGAAGATTATTGTTTAAGTTATTTAAATTATGTCTTTATCCGTTGTTATGAGTAGTTAGATGTAATGGTTTTGGATAGTGGGCACCAAATATTGTGAGAATGGAGTACCTGGTATCAAAGCTTTAGGTTATGAACCTTAGGTGGGGAAACCTTATGAAGTAACCTTTAAGAAGACAAAAAATATAGTGGTGTCAAACTCCTATCGAGTTTTAAGGAATGGATTAAGTTATCCATTGAAGCTAAACAATAAAAGACATTATGTGCTATGTGTTAATAACTTATGTGCTCGCGAGTATCGAAGAGTGTTAAACAAAACTTAAAAATACTTTGTTGTCAAGATGTCTAACGTTGGAGGAACCAGTCTAGCTAGGTTAGTGATACCTCAGATACCTAGAGATGAGGAGCATCGGGATATCCATGTTTTGTGGGAACAGTTGATTTAGGAGGATGAGCTTATGACTGATCCTGAGGAGGATAGTTCTGAGGAGATAAAGAAGGATGATGAGGAAGAGTATCATGTGGAGTTTCCACCAAACTCCATATCGGATGAGATGTATGATGCACTGTGTAGACACTTGAAATTTTTCTGCATACCTGTTACTAACATTACAGGAGGGCAGAATCGTCTTTCAGAGATAACCCTGGAAGATAGCTAAGTTCAATCCCGGAGATAACCCTGGGATATTCAGTATGACCATCGCAGAGATAACCCCGAGACATCCAGCTCAGACCCTGAATACCACCAGAAGTTTCAACCTCAACCCCGGAGATAACACCGGGAGTTTCAGTTTCAACCTCAAAGATAACCTCGAGGACTGCAGTTCAGATACCGAAAATCACACCGGAGAAGACTATGTCATCTTGGAGATAACCCCGAGATACTCAGTCTCAGTCCCGAACGACACCGGGAAAGATAGTATCAACCTCAGAGATAACCCCGATGCATACAGTTGTAGTTCCGGAGATAACCCAAAAAATATTTGTTTCAAAGCCATACAAACAGCTTCAGAACACTCGGCAAAAGCCTCGAGGCACTCATTACCCAAGCCCGGAGATAACCCCGGGAAGTCAGGCACATCTCAAATACAACCCTGAGGACGGTCAACACCTACTGTAGTCCAATCTTAGAGATAACCGTGAGCAATGACCGCTAATACAGCTCAAACCGGAGATAACCCCGGTGAAGAGCAGGACCATTATTTTTCCATCCCAATGCCACATCACGCTGTCTCAACAACAACATACAAACATTTCTACATAGAAATATCCAACAAGAACGAAGTAAGTCCAATCCCGAGTGACTACTGCACAAGATAGCACACCGGATAAAATTTGAAGCTAAAAGAGATAGGGCATGGTCCCATCTTCCTAACTTCATACAACCTCTAATCCTATGTCATTGTGTAGCTCTCGATAACGGCGGTCCGAAATAGGTCTTGTACACCTTAATCGGATGCCCGGATTGCAATTTTGAACGTTCGAGCAGATATTACGTTGTACGCGTGCACGTACTTCGAGACGATAGGACCCGCGGAGCCTGGGCCACCCCAAACAGCCGTAGGTACACCTGCGGCTACCCCCTTATATAAATAGAGGGCTTGGGGTGGCCATTTTGTAAGAGAAAAAGGTGAGAAAGCCCTGTCCAATTTGCTCTGTACACACCCTAAACTGAGTGCTTTCTCATTTTAAACACTTGTAAGCTCATATATAACTACTTTTCTACCGGCGGGAGCTGAGTGTTCATCCCTTTCAAGTTATTAAAGTCTTCTTTGGCAGCCCACTGTAAGCCTTCTTATACATTTTAAAGCATTTCTCTTCATCTTTGCACACACCGTTCTTCACGTTGAGAGTCGTGTTGCGTGTGTTTGCCCAGACTTCGGTCTGTGGCTTTTATTTCTTTTGTATATATATTATATATATATATAGACTAATATTATCGAGTTATACCTCGATTGAGCCTAGACTTACGTCTAGAGCATTTATTTACTTTCGTATATATATACTTATATATATGAACTGTGTGTCGAACTTTGTTCGATGAGCCTGGATTTTACATCCGGAGCGTTTATTTGCTTTCGTATATATATATATATATATATATATATATATATATATATATATATATATATATATATATATATATTCACATTTCGTCCTGCCTGGAGTTTACTTCATGGCAGTTGATCATTTTTACTACTTTCTTTACATTTCGTCCCACCTGGAGTTTACTTCATGGCGATTGATCGCTTTTACAGCTTTATTTACATTTCTGATCCCCAATAGAAGTGCTTCATGGTGGTTGATCATGTTAATATATATATATATATATATATATATATATATATATATATATTTACATCTTTTATATATATAACTGCTTACAGTATTCAAATAAATTGCGGCATCATGTGAGCCTAGGAATCATGTGATCACAGATTCAGTCTACTGAATCTAGATTTGGTTCCCGTGATGGACATTTTCAGCTGTAAGCAGCTTGTAAATTATTCACGGTGTTTGGATTTCCTCAGATGGTTTTCATACCCACGAGGAGTTCGACACTGCTTTGTACATTATTTTTTCAAAGATGCTTCGCATCTCGAAAATAAAAGCAATCCAGCCGAACATTTGATAAAAATGGAAGTGTAAAAGGTCTCAATTACTATTGAGCATAAGGGTTTGAAAAACCTTTTTTCTACAAAATATCATTGCTTTATATCCTGTTTAAAACAAAATTTTTACGTAAATTCAAACCCTGTGTATATAGGTGCGAACGAGGCCTCACACTACTTCCAAATAATAGCACATTGACCCACACACACACACACACATTCATATAACATTTTCTTGAAAAGTGGAGGTCACCATGGTAACACGGATGTCGGGGGGTGGCTAACACCTTCCCTCCGCATAAGCAAGTCCCCGAACCCTAATGAATCTCAGTTTCACAGACCCGTTTAGCAGTGTCACATCATTGGGTCAATGTGCAAACCTTTTCTCGATTTTGTTGGTACAACCAGTTAAAAAACCAACTGGCGACTCTTATAGTCCAATCATTGACATATAAATGTCGGACCTTTTCACAACTTATTTTTTCAAACAAATCTCACCTAACATGAGAACACAAAAGAACAAGAACAGAAAAGGGACAAATAAAAATTTTGACGTCGACAAGTGGTGACTCTGCTGGGGATCATGTCAGTAAGAGTACTTAAGTCATTATTACAATCTTTTCAAAATTGTTATATGCTTGTGTGTGGATATTGCATTTACATTTGTGATGAATGTGTACGAATGCATATATTTTCTACACTTAATGCTTTACACTATATCTACTTGTTATATTAGTGCTTTGCACATGTTATCATTTTCATAAACAGTGAGACACCATCCAACGAGGCTCAGGAAAGGCACCACCCAAAGTCGCTCCAGTTGAAAGACCGGATTAACTTCCCATCAAGTAAATTGCGATGATTTGGGAACATTCATGCCAAAAAAGCTGCGATAGTAACCTAAGATAGGTCAGCCTCTGATAAACCAAATGCAAAGGAAAGACTCTTCATGCTTTCTCATTTCAAATTACTCATAAAGTTAACTACTTGTAATTTTATTCCATATTCATCTCATTGTAATGGGAAATATGAAGAAATATGTGCACATGCATATTTAAATTAATATGTTATCCTATATTATAAATAGATAGCATCCATTTTGCAGGATAATATTCCAAAAATAGATGTATCACATAGCAGGTAAACATTTACACATTCCATAAGACTAAACTATGCAAGTGTTTCGCAGGGAAACAATCGGACCCATTACCCGGTCAAAATCCAAAAAGGCCGCGAGCCTACATTCAATTATGTCGTCATCAGACCAGACTGACCTTAATCCAGTTTATCGCAAAGAATTTGACGGATTAAGTAAACAAATCACAGATTTAGTTGTTCTGCTTAAAGAACTACACCAGTCTACTCAGGCTACAAGGATACCCGTACATGCTGAATCATCTGCACAAGGAGGAATGCATAGTTTAGATAAAGCCATTACAGTACCTGAGCTCCAGTTGGATACAATTAACAAAATTTATGATACCACCCATCTCAAAGAAGATCTAAACACCGGTGATATCAGGAAAAAAGTCCTTCAAATGGAAGAAACTCTTCGTTCTATCAAAGGAATTGGATCACAGGGAGTGTTTCATATGCCGACCTTTGTATATTCCCTGGTGTGCATTATCGAGAAAAGTTCAAAACTCCTAACTTTGAAAAGTATGATGAGTTAGGAGATCCTTACAGACATTTAAAGGTGTTCATTGGAGAACTTGGATCTTATGCAAAGGACAAAAAGCTCAGAATACAGCTGTTCCAAAAGAGTCTAACTGGAGAAGCCCATTCTTGGTATACCGGATTAGACAACTCAATGATCCATAGTTGGGAAGAGCTAGCTCATGCCTTCCTCACTCAATTTAGCTTCCAGTCTCAGATGGCTCCTGACCGGTACCAGATTACCAAGGTCAAGAAACATCCCAATGAGTCTTTCAGAGAGTAGCTACTCAAGTTATTCCTCCTATGACAGAGTCAGAAATGGTTATGACCTTCATAGATATACAAGAAGCTCCTTTCTATGAGAGGGTCTTAGCTGGCATTGGGAAGCCATTCTATAAAATAATTAAACATGGGGAGATGACCGAGATGGGATTGAAGTCAGGAAAGATTCAAGACCTAGCTGCCCTTAAAGCTGTTGCTGAGCACATCCAGTCCGCAAATTATGGAAACAATCCCCGGAGGGTCCATAAAAAGAAAGAGGAAGATTTTTTCTTGATACTACAAGGTCAAAAGGGCAGTCAGAATATGTCTATTCAAAGGAGAAATTACACTCCCTTTCAAGCACAATTTTCAAACCCTCCAGTGCCTAAGGGTGGAAAAGCCAAATGCCCTCGAGTGTTCACACCCCTGAGGGGACTCACTCCAAAACATTCTCAAGCTTCTGACTACTCAGAAGAAAATCACACATCTCCTTCCACCCACTAACCCGAATGGGAGGGGTTTCAATGCTACTCAAAAATGTGCTTATCATGCGAGGGCACCTGGACATGATACTCAGGATTGTTGGGCCTTGAAACACAAGATCCAAGATTTAATAGACAACGGTCAGATTGTGGTCACAAAACCAGATCAACCTCATGTGCAAGACAACCCTCTTCCTTAACACAAAGAAGAGGAGGTTAATATGATTAATTAGAGCAGTGGACAGAGTTCCAATTTTAATGATGAACCATACCAGACCATCAAAGACGGTGTTGACAAGTGGGATTATGTAAAGTTCCAGTTTGTGATGGAACGAAAGTTGAAAGCTCTGTGTAAGCAAATTGAGCAATTTACAGAACTGGTGACCCATCAGCATCAAGTCACACGCCAATTATTCAGCCAGGAGCATGCTAGTCTCCTACATTTTGTTATGAATATTCCATCATTGCCTTCAGAATATGAAACACTGGAAGACAAAGTTACGAAGAGAGCAAGTGCCGAAGCCCATTGAGATTTTTCCAATAGAAGGGAATTTACATACCTGGGCCAACCTATGGAGGAGATATTTCAGATGCTGATCAATGAAGGAAGGATCACTTCCCTCCTACCTCTAATTAACCCCCGTTCAGGACGGTTCAATTATGATGGAGTATCTCAGTATCACTCCCATTCTCACGATCACAGCACAAAAGAATGCTGGGCACTCCGCCACCTTATTCAGAATCTAATTGACAACGGTGTCCTGTAACTGCCAGACGATGATACTGTGCTACTTGAGAGTGAGAATACCTATCCTACTAAATGGAAGGGATTGGTAGCAGTTATATCCGCTGAGGCCAATGGGACTATTAGACCATTTACAATACAAGTAATTCAACTCAAATGAATTAACAATCCTTTGAAAGTGGTTGTGCCAGAGCCAATCAGCTTACCCTTCAGACCACAATATCATGTTATCAGCTTACAAAAAGTCTCATGGAATTATAGAGAAGCTGAATGATCCACCTCTCATACAACTGCTGCAGTGTCGAAGGAGAATCCATTATATCTTCCCCTACAGATGATGAAGTGTGACGAACGAGAATTTTGTAAATTAATTTTTAATATTTATTGAAT
This sequence comes from Panax notoginseng, assembly GCA_016801055.1. NCBI lineage: Eukaryota > Viridiplantae > Streptophyta > Magnoliopsida > Apiales > Araliaceae > Panax > Panax notoginseng. The sequence continues at coordinate 183,034,057 of CM029016.1, read as the reverse complement.
TAAATAAATAGTTTCGATGATTTAATTATTAGATTAAATAATTAATTGATGCAATTGTAGTAGATTAATTTAATTATATGTGTTACATTTATTAAATTAATGTAGAGAAATGTTATTATCAAAGTATGTAATTATGTGAGCTTATTGAATTAAATGGAATATTTAATTAAGCATGATGTTATTAGATTAATTTAATTATTAGCTAGAGAATTAATAATTTGACATTTATTATTAATGAAAAAATTAATTATGTGACTATGTGAATTTATGAGGAATTATTATATTTTATTTAAAATAAATTAAATAAGATATTGAATTTATTTATGAAGGAGTGTGACATTTATTAAAGTATATTGTAAAGGTTTTATTAAATTAAATAAGTTTAAACTTTTTAAGGATAGCCAAACATGGATTTAGTAGTGGTTTCTAGCAGTTGCCCATGATTGGGTTAACTGACCATTTTTGCGCGTCCGTTTTCTCTTCCTTTATTATATGTATTCTTTCCTTTATTTTTACTAAGTCCAATAAAACTAATCAGAGAGAAAGCCAGAGAGAAATTAGAGAAATTTCATAGAATTGTGAATGATGTGATTGAAGTAGAGAGATATTGTCATCCTTAATCATCTACGCTTTGGGTAATTTTATCCAACCCAATTTTTATTCTACGTCTTTTAAAGTTTTCCATAACTATGGCTTAAGTCCTCTGTAAAGTTTCTATAGTTGAATAGGGTAACAATTATGAGTATATATGTAATAATTCGAGTGGCATAACATGTTTTATATATATATATATATATATATATATATATATATATATATATATATATATATATATATATATATTGCATGATTCCATATCCTAAGTGTTGTTAATCTGATGACTTGCTATTTCAAAAATATACAGAGTTTGGGTTTTTGGCCTTATGGCCTTATACGTGATTTTAGTATGTCAAACATAAATATTTTCGTAGATTTTACACTCGTATATTATTGTGCATGTTAATACGAAGAGACCAAGCTTTAAATGAACGGATTTGGCTTTATAACGAATCCGTGGCGTTGAATTTTAGGAATATATGTTAAAAACTTCAAGAACATCAAGAACATATGAAAATTTTATGTTTTCATTATGTGATTATATGTTTTAATTGGCTAAAATCACTTTATAGATGTTGTATTATGATTATACATGAATTATAACATGTGGGTATGTCTAATTTCGAGTAGAAAATAAGAAATTCGGAGAAATTGGCATGTTCTGCGATTTTTCGCGAAACTACCATTTCTGTGTCTGGTACGCCGCGCCGCAGCACCGGCTACCTGTGTATTTCCCGCGCCGCAGTGCCACCGCGACCCAGCACCAAGTTTCCGGCCGCAGCGCCACCGCGCCGCAGCGCGAATACCACGTGTAACAATGGCGCCGCAGCGCCACTCTCTAGAAAATTCAGAAATTTGATTTTTTTTTAAAATATTAAAGTCTAACAAGTGTTAGTGGATTTATGTAATGAACATGTAAACATGTTAGAAGTATAATGTGATGATAAAATAGATGTTTAACATGTAAATAACATAATTACATGTGGATTGAATTAATAAATACATGATTAGATTATTATTAATGAAGTGATATTATGTGACAGTTAATGTGATAAATTGATTAAGTATAGTCAATAATTAAACTAGACAAAGAGAATGAGTTTATGATGATTAATTAAGTTATAATTAACTGGTATTGCGTATGTGAATGGTATGTAGGATTTAATTCAAAGAATGAGTTTAGTTAAAGTGTAACCTACGCACGAGGCAAGTTTCCTAAACTTAAACTCTTAAATTTGAGCAAGTTCCCTAACCCTATTTGTCATTATTGTTCAAGCTTATTATTTACCCTTAATAAGATATCGTTACTATTATTCAAGTTCAAATGATTTATTAAAGATTGATTATCTTTCCAAAGTATGATTTAGTTATACAATAATTGTTCTATTGTATACTTCTTGAGATTATTATTCAAATTGAATATCATTATTGTTGAACCTTATTAGACTAGTGAAACCTTAATGATTCAACTAGTCCATAGTTGATGAGCGTTCTAAATTTCAGAACCCTTGAAGAATTATCCAAACCAAACTTCCTTTGGTGCGGACTCAAATGTCAAACTGAGATGAACAACCCTGTATAGGGGATTATTTACGCTTAGCGTTAAGATATTGTGCACAGTATGGTACTAAGTGTTGATCCCCCTAAGTACGAGAAGAAGGTCCATAGTGTTATGACTGTTAAAGGTTTCAAGTATAACTCTTGTTAACCTAGGACATAGTTCAAGGTCTTATGACCCTCAGAATTCTTTTGATTCTTGTTATTCACTCTTGATTCAAAAGTTGAGCTTTTATTCAGATGTCTTTGATTTATTCGCATGTTATTATACTGCTATTTCATTTTTATACTTGTGGGCATTTGTGCTCACTCTTGCTTAATAATAACATTGCAGTTAAGAACGAAAGAACTGATAAACCTTCCACTAGTAAAGGCAAGGGCAAAGTTAGCAAGTGACGAAGACCTGTTGTTTTATTTGACGATGTATTTGTTTAAGACTTGAATTAATGTTATTATTTAAGACTTATTTGTTAGAATTCCGCACAGATGTTTTAAGGTTAGTTTATCCTGGGATTGTATTTATTATTCGGATGACGTAATCCTTTTAAGGAGAAGATTTTAATTATATCTATTGTATGGTTTGCATTTTTATGGGTAGATAGATAGATGATATTTGTGCAGTGAACACCAAATCCCGTGGAATCGAAGTACCCGGATTTGGGGGTGTCACAGGTTGGTATCAGAGCTGTAAGTTATGAACCTTAGGTGGGGGAACAACCTTAGGTAGTAACCTTATAGAAAGAATATAGTAAAGGAAAACTCTTATCGAGTCTTAATAAATGAATTTTTGGGTAATTCATTGAAGATAATAAAATATATTATGTGTTTATGTGTTAATTTATGTGCTCGTTAGTACGACTTAGTAACTAAAACTTAAAATTTTGTTGTCAGGATGACGAATGTTGGAGAAGCTAGTCAAGCTGGGAAGGAAGAACCCCGATTACCTATAGTACCTACAGAGGAGGAGCCCCGAGACATACATGTTATTAGGGAACAGTTAGTTCAGAGGGAGTCATCTCTATTGATCACCGTTGTTGGTCAGGAGCATGAGCCCGAGACTGATCCTGAGGAAGATCCTGAGGAGGAGTTTGATGTGGAAGAGGAAGAAGAGGAGTTACCACCGTACATCGTTGATGCAGAGATGAATGACACATTATACGACCGTAACGTGGAATTACAAGACGAGGTTCAGGAATTGACTGAGTGAGAGACTGTTCAGCAGTCTACTTTAGAGGAGAAGGAGAGGGAGATTTCGACTCTTCACACACGATTGGGAAATGTAGAATGGGATTTGGTCCATGAGAAGGGTCAAACCGAAGATAAGACCGAAGAGATAGAGAAGCTGAAAAAGGAACTGAAAGAAACCTCCGGAAGACTGAAAATAGCAGAGGAAAGATGGGTAAGAGAATCACGTCGAGCTGATCGTGCAGGCGATGATAGTCGCGCAAAGAAGGCAAAGCTTGAAGAGACATACTCCACACTTAATCATGTAATGGATGAGGCTCAGAAACGAGTTTTGAGATACCCCATCTAGTTCGAAGGACTTCCGTCGTATATGCTAGATTGCAGGACGATGTCTCGTATCTTGGATGAGGAGCGTGGCAAGGCTGATGAGCACCTTGATAGACAGGAGTAGAATCCGTTTAATTATGTGAAAGACTTAGTTAGTTTTTATATGTAAATTCCGACGTATTTATGATCGAAGGAATATGTTAATATTTTAAGTCCTGTGGATTCTTTATTCCAGGATAGTTGATGTAAATAGCAGTTATGCTATAGTTTGATGTTAAAACTTTGAGTTGAATTAAATATATTAAGTTGTTTGAGATGATGTGTTAAATTGTTGAGTAATGCCTTAACTATATAGAGAAATAAATAAAGTCCTAATAAGCATTTATTTTATCAGAAATATGCCACCAAGGAGAAGGCAACAACGTCAACCGGCTCAGGAAGAGTCAACCAATAATAACAATAACGCCAACGCTAATCATGTTCAGTAGTTGGTGAACTTACTGACGGGAGCAATGAACAATCAACCTCAAGCTCCACCAAACACAACGTTTAAAGACTTCAAGGCGGTGGGACCGCCAGAGTTCAAAGGTTCCAGGAACCCAATCGAGGCTCAAACGTGGGTCATGAAAATGGAGAAAGTATTCAACGTTGCTAGGGTTAGAGAAGACCAGAAGACCGCTTTCAGAACGTTTATGCTTAAGTCTGAGGCTAGCTACTGGTGGCAAGCAAACAAAGTGCGAGGAGGTGAAGGTGTAATTATGTGGGAGAGGTTTAAAGAAATGTTTTTCGAAATGTACTTCCCAACTAGTTCGCAGAATCAGATGGAAATTCAATTTCTGGAATTGAAGCAAGGAAACATGAGCGTACCTGAATACGCAGCTAAATTCGATGAGTTGGCAAGGTTTGCCCCATACCAAGTACACACCGACGAAAGAAAGGCCATAAGATTTGAACAAGGACTAAAGCCTTGGGTTTACAGTAAGGTGTCAATGTTTTAGATAAACACATTTTCCGGAGTACTGGAAAAGGCCATCCTCGCTGAAGGTGGGAGCGATGCGGTGACCAAGTACAATCAAGAGCAGAAGAAGAAGAAGAGTGAAGGTGAAGGAAATAACAAGACTGGTGGGAGTAACATTGGGGGTACTCATAATCAGAAGAGGAAGTGGATGGATAATTCGTCAGCTGGAAGTCACAAGGTGGGCAGAAGAAGAAAATTGAATCATGCTCAAACTGTGGAAAAGCTCATCTGGGAGTTTACATGAAAGGGAAGCGAGTGTGCTACAATTGTGGTCAGGAAGGCCACATAGCACCAAACTGTCCAAACCCAAAGAAGGGTACTTGTTTTAACTGTGGTTCTAAGGATCATCTAGCAAGAGATTACCCCAAGAAGGGATCAGGAGGAGCAGTGCAAGGAGGTAACCGTGAAAATAGTAGTGGAAATACCTTAACCATTACCGGACCACCTGCAACAATCCGACCAACCGCCAGAACTTTCAATATGACAGTGCAGGACGCAATTCAGTCTCGTGAGGTGGTGTCAGGTATCATTCCGATCAATGAAATTAATGCTTATGTTTTATTTGATTCGGGTGCTACTTGTTCCTTTATATCCGAAGACTTTGCTAATAGTTTAGATTTGCTTATGGATGAGTTGGAATATCCCATGAATATAGAAATTGCAAATAGAGAGATAATTCCTGTTAAGTACGTGTTTAAGAACTGTAGGGTGTACATTAAGGGTAGTATCATGAACGTAGATCTTATCCCTATTCGCCTTGGGGAATTTGATGTTATTTTGGGTATGAATTGGTTATCCAATTATGGGGCAGTAATTGACTGCCAGAAGAAGCATATTAACCTTATGACTCCGTCAAAGGTTGTGTTTTATGGTAGCAAGTCGCCTAGACAAGCGAGTTTTCTGACTGTGATGCAGGCCAGGAGGTTGTTAAGACAAGGCTGTGTAGGATATCTAGCTTACATAGTCGACAGTCGAAAAGAGAATCTGAAGGTAGAAGAGATACCGATTATGAGGGACTTCGTCGATGTATTTCCAGACGATTTGCCAGGACTTCCACCAGATAGAGAGATAGATTTCGTGATCGATTTGGCGCCCGAAACCGCTCCAATATCGAAGGCACCATACCGAATGGCACCAGTAAAGATGAAAGAACTGATGGTCTAACTACAAGAATTGCTAGACAAGAAGTACATTCAACCGAGCGTATCGCCGTGGGGAGCACCAGTATTATTTGTGAAAAAGAAGGATGGATCGATGCGGCTCTGCATTGACTACAGAGAACTGAACAAGGTCACGATTAAGAATAGATATCCATTACCAAGAATCGACGATTTGTTTGATCAATTAAAGGGAGCAAGATACTTTTCCAAGATAGACTTGAGGAGTGGTTATCACCAACTGAAGGTGAGGCCAGAGGATGTATCGAAGACAGCGTTCAGAACGCGATACGGTCACTACGAATTCTTAGTAATGTCGTTTGGTCTAACGAATGCTCCTGCAGCATTTATGGGACTAATGAATGGTGTGTTCAAGCCATTTTTGGACAAATTTGTGGTGGTATTTATAGACGACATTCTGGTATATTCCAAAACTAAAGAAGAACACGAAGAACATTTGAGGTTAACGTTGGAAGTATTGAGAAGGGAGAAGTTGTACGCTAAATTTTCGAAATGCGAATTCTGGATCGAGCGAGTACAATTTCTTGGTCACGTGATTGATAAAAACGGGATTTCGGTAGATCCATCCAAAGTAGAAGCCGTTATTAACTGGGATCAGTCGAGAACGCCGTCAGAAGTAAGAAGTTTTCTTGGATTGGCGGGATATTATAGAAGATTCATTCAAGATTTTTCCAAGATTGCAACTCCGTTAACGAATTTAACTCGAAAAGCTGTGAAATTTGTTTGGACGGAGAAGTGTGAGGAGAGCTTTCAAGAATTAAAGAAGAAGTTGAGTACGACACCTGTGTTATCTCTTCCGGATGATACAGGCAATTTTGTTGTTTTTACTGATGCGTCGCATAAAGGACATGGCTGTGTGCTAATGCAAAACTGTAAAGTCATCGCGTATGCATCACGATAGTTGAAGGATTACGAGAAGGGATACCCGACCCATGATTTCAAGTTAGCTGCAATTGTTTTTGCTTTAAAAATTTGGAGGCACTATCTCTACGGGGAGAAGTGTGAAATATATACGGACCACAAGAGTCTGAAATATATTTTCACACAGAAGGACTTAAATATGCATCAGAGAAGATGGTTGGAATTAATCAAGGATTACAACTGTGAGATTTTATACCATCCGGGTAAGGCGAATGTGGTTGCCGATGCCTTAAGTGGAAAGGGTCGTGAGAAATTGATGATGTTAACTGCTCAGAAAGAGCTAATTGTGGAAATGGAGAAACTGGAATTGGAAGTGAAGTATCCAATGGAGATTGATGAGAAGCTATTTCATATGCAATCTGGTACAACTCTACTAGATAAAGTGAAGGAGGCTCAGCTTCAGGATGATGAATGCAAAAAGGTGACAAAGAAGATATCTGAAGGAACTGAACCGAGATTTAAGATGGATAAGGAAGGAATACTGAGATTTAAAAGTAAAATTTGGGTACCGCCAGTACAAGAGATTAAGGATGATATTTTAAGCGAGGCTCATAGTTCACGATATTCGATTCACCCTGGTAGTACCAAATTGTACCAAGATCTTCGACAACATTTTTGGTGGCCGAATTTGAAACGTGATGTTGCAGAATGTGTTGCCAAGTGTCTGACCTGTCAGAAAGTAAAAGCAGAACATCAGACACCAAGTGGTTTAATTCAACCGCTAGAGATCCCAGAATGGAAATGGGAACACATTACAATGGACTTCGTAGTTGGCCTTTCGACGACTCAGAAAGGCTATGACGCAGTATGGGTTATCGTTGACCGACTGACGAAATCTGCACACTTCCTTCCAATCAAAGTAAGATTCAACTTAGATCAGTTGGCCAGGCTATACGTAAAAGAGATTGTTTCGAGGCACGGAGTACCGGTATCAATTGTTTCGATAGGGATCCGCGCTTCACATCAAATTTCTAGAAACGTCTTCAAGAATGCATGGGTACGCAATTGCGAATGAGTACAGCTTACCACCCTCAAACAGACGGACAGAGTGAGAGAACGATTCAGACATTAGAAGATATGCTAAGAGCATGTGTGATGGACTTTAAAGGAAATTGGGATGATCACCTACCATTAATAGAGTTCGGCTACAACAACAGTTACCACGCTAGTATAGGCATGCCGCCTTACGAAGCGTTATACGACCGAAAGTGCAGAACTCCGCTTTACTGGGATGAAGTTGGTGAAAGACAATTGCTAGGGCCAGAATTGGTACAGCAAACAGCAGAAATAGTCAAAGTAATCCGAGCACGACTGGTAACGGCTCAAGACCGACAGAAGAAATACGCTGATCCACATCATAAAACTATCGAGTTTGAATCAGGTAGTTATATTTTCTTGAAGGTCTCTCCCTGGAAAGGAAAGATCAGATTCAGAAAGAAAGAGAAATTGAGCCCAAGATTCATTGGACCCTTCGAAGTACTGAAAAGAATCGGAGAAGTTGCGTATGAGGTAGCCTTACCTCCAGCACTCGAGAATATCCATAACGTCTTCTATGTTTCTGTATTGCGACCCTACAAGCCTGTTTACAAGCATGTAATTGAATACGAACCACTACATTTTGAGAAAGATTTATCTTACGAAGAAATTTCTGTCCAAATTGTCGACCGAAAAGAAAAAGTTCTGAGAAATAAAGTTATACCTTCAGTTAAGGTAATTTGGAGGAACCACAACGCTGAAGAAGCTACGTGGAAACTCGAAGAGAATATGATGAAGAATTACCCTCATTTATTTACTTAATTATTTGTAAGTGATTCTGGGGACAGAATCTTTGTAAGGGGGGAGAATGTAACGAGTCGAAATTTATTGAGTCGTGTTTCTGGGGACAGAATCCTTTTAAGGGGGAAATATGTGACGGACGAGAATTTTGTAAATTAATTTTTAATATTTATTGAATTAAATAAATATTTTCAATGATTTAATTATTAGATTAAATAATTAATTGATGCAATTATTGTAGATTAATTTAATTATATGTGTTACATTTATTAAATTAATGTAGAGAAATGTTATTATCAAAGTATGTAATTATGTGAGCTTATTGAATTAAATGAAATATTTAATTAAGCATGATGTTTTTAGATTAATTTAATTATTAGTTAGAGAATTAATAATTTGACATTTATTATTAATGAGAAAATTAATTATGTGACTATGTGAATTTATGATGAATTATTATATAATATTTAAAATAAATTAAATAAGATATTGAATTTATTTATGAAGGAGTGTGACATTTATTAAAGTATATTGTAAAGGTTTTATTAAATTAAATAAGTTTAAACTTTTTAAGGATAGCCAAACATGGCTTTAGTAGTGGTTTCTAGCAGTTGCCCATGATTGGGTTAACTGGCCATTTTTGTGTGTCCGTTTTCTCTTCCTTTATTATATGTATTCTTTCCTTTATTTTTACTAAGTCCAATAAAACTAATCAGAGAGAAAGCCAGAGAGAAATTAGAGAAATTTCATAGAATTGTGAATCTTGTGATTGAAGTAGAGAGATATTGTCATCCTTAATCATCTACGCTTTGGGTAATTTTATCCAACCCAATTTTTATTCTACGTCCTTTAAAGTTTTCCATAACTATGGCTTAAGTCCTATGTAAAGTTTCTGTAGTTGAATATGGTAACAATTATGAGTATATATGTAATAATTCGAGTGGCATAACATGTTATATATATATATATATATATATATATATATATATATATATATATATATATATATATATATATATATATATATATATATATATATATATATATTGCGTGATTCCATATCCTAAGTGTTGTTAATCTGATGGCTTGCTATTTCAAAAATATACAGAGTTTGGATTTTTGGCCTTATGGCCTTATACATGATTTTAGTATGTCAAACATAAATGTTTTCGTAGATTTTACACTCGTATATTATTGTGCATGTTAATACGAAGAGACCAAGCTTTAAATGAACGGATTTGGCTTTATAACGAATCTGTGGCGTTGAATTTTAGGAATTTATGTTAAAAACTTCAAGAACATCAAGAACAGAGGAAAACTTTATGTTTTATTTATGTGATTATATGTTTTAATGGGCTAAAATCACTTTATAGATGTTGTATTATGATTATACATGAATTATAACATGTGGGTATGTCTAATTTCGAGTAGAAAATAAGAAATTGGGAGAAATTGGCATGTTCTGCGATTTTTCGCGAAACTGCCATTTCTGTGTCTGGTATGCCGCGCCGCAGCACCGGCTACCTGTGTATTTCCCGCGCCGCAGTGCCACCGCGACCCAGCGCCAAGTTTCCGGCCGCAGCGCGAATACCACGTGTAACAATGGCGCCGCAGCGCCACTCTCTAGAAAATTCAGAAATGAGATTTTTTTAAAAAATATTAAAGTCTAACAAGTGTTAGTGGATTTATGTAATGAACATGTAAACATGTTAGAAGTATAATGTGATGATAAAATAGATGTTTAACATGTAAATAACATAATTACATGTGGATTGAATTAATAAATACATGATTAGATTATTATTTATGAAGTGATATTATGTGACAGTTAATGTGATAAATTGATTAAGTATAGTCAATAATTAAACTAGACAAAGAGAATGAGTTTATGATGATTAATTAAGTTATAATTAACTGGTATTGTGTATGTGAATGGTATGTAGGATTTAATTCAAAGAACGAGTTTAGTTAAAGTGTAGCCTACGCACGAGGCAAGTTTCCTAAACTTAAACTCTTAAATTTGAGCAAGTTCCCTAACCCTATTTGTTATTATTGTTCAAGCTTATTATTGACCTTGAATAAGCTATCGTTACTATTATTCAAGTTCAAATGATTTATTAAAGATTGATTATCTTTCCAAAGTATGATTTAGTTATACAATAATTGTTCTATTGTATACTTCTTGAGATTATTATTCAAATTGAATATCATTATTGTTGAACCTTATTAGACTAGTGAAACCTTAATGATTCAACTAGTCCATAGTTGATGAGCGTTCTAAATTTCAGAACCCTTGAAGAATTATCCAAACAAAACTTCCTTCGGTGCGGACTCAAATGTCAAACTGAGATGAACAACCCTGTATAGGGGATTATTTACGCTTAGCTTTAAGATATTGTGCACAGTATGGTACTAAGTGATGATCCCCCTAAGTACGAGAAGAAGGTCCATAGTCTTATGACTGTTAAAGGTTTCAAGTATAACTCTTGTTAACCTAGGACATAGTTCAAGGTCTTATGACCCTCAGAATTCTTTTTTATTCTTGTTATTCACTTTTGATTCAAAAGTTGAGCTTTTATTCAGATGTCTTTGATTTATTCGCATGTTATTATACTGCTATTTCATTTTTATACTTGTGGGCATTTGTGCTCACTCTTGCTTAATAATAACATTGCAGTTAAGAACGAAAGAACTGATAAACCTTCCACTAGTAAAGGCAAGGGTAACGTTAACAAGTGACGAAGACCTGTTGTTTTATTTGACGATGTATTTTTTTAAGACTTGAATTAATGTTATTGTTTAAGACTTATTTGTTAGAATTCCGCACAGATGTTTTAAGGTTAGTTTATCCTGGGATTGTATTTATTATTCGGATGATGTAATCCTTTTGAGGAGAAGATTTTAATTCTATCTATTGTATGGTTTATATTTTTATGGGTAGATAGATAGATGATATTTGTGCAGTGAACACCAAATCCCGTGGAATCGAAGTACCCGGATTTGGGGGTGTCACATGAAGCCTGCCATCAAATCAAAGGGGAAAATTCCCATGGAGAAAATTGAAAAATTCCTTCGTACTATGGGCTATAATGAAGCCAAGGAGGTTTTAAGCTTAAGAGAAACTCCACATCAAATTTCAATATTGGACTTGGTTTTCTCTTCCAAGGATCACAAGAAGATTCTACTGAAGGTTTGGGAAGAAGCCTACTTGCCAAAATCTGTGGATGTGGAAAAATTTCAACATTTGGCTGATCAGATTTTTAACAACAATGTGATATCTTTCACTGATGATGACATATCGCCCGAAGGGACCGGTCATTGCAAGCCATTACACATTGCAGTTTTGTCCTTCGGATACATGCTAGCTGAAGTCTTGATAGATGGAGGTTCGTCTTTGAATATCTGTCCTTATGCTACTCTGGTAAAGATGAACATCGATCTCAATTGGATCCGAAGCAACCATACGATTATTAAAGCTTTCGACGGATCCCGACGAAACTCTGTCGGAGAGATTGAACTGCCAGTGGAGATTGGTCCACATACATTTAACATGTCTTTTCACGTTCTCAAAATAGATACATGATACAACTTGCTATTGGGAAGACCGTGGATTCATATGGATGGGGTCGTCCCGTCAACTCTTCATCAACAACTTAAATACATTATTAACAATAGCCTAACCACTGTCAACGCTGAGCCGGAGTGTCCGGAACAAGGTGACATGCCACTCATCAGCTTCAATTAAGATGTTGAGCTAGTTAGTATACATGCCCTGGAGGTGAGTAACACTCAATACCACCCTGTGGCTGCTCCACCTCTCATACCCCAAATTTCTGCTGAAGTAATGTCGGCCACTCAAGAAATGATGTCATTGGGTTATTAACCTGGACAAGGGTTGGGCAAACAAAATCTGGGCATCAAGAGTCCAATTCAATGTCGTAGTCAAACAGGGATAGCCGGACTAGGTTATACTGCCAGTTCCAGTCGCAGAAATCCTCATAAGCACAAACAGATTCCTCTAACTTCAGCCACATGGCAATTATCTCCACCTGAAAATCTAGAGCCCGTACAAACTCCGGTAAAGGTGTCGGCCTATGTAATGGCCATGTTATTTCCTAAACCGGTACTGGTGAAGGAGAAAGAAGTCTTTGTTCCAGATCCCAAAGTGGAAGAAGTGGAACGAAGAATTAAACAAGACATCCCTCGGATGATGTCAGGCACATGCATCATTGTCCATGACGAACATACAAACAGATACACCCCAGACGATGATTTCCTAGACATAATGGTCATCATTTGGGAGATGGAGGATGATGATAGCCCCTCCATCATTGCAGTCCACCCGAACTTCACCCTTGCCAATTAGAGCAGCACTCCTTTCATTGGTCGACAAAGGGAAAAACGGGTAGAAACTCCTTCTGCCCTGTAGATAATAATAATTGCTTACTTTTCTATGCAATATTAGCAGTTGTTTTGTCCATACATGCTAAGTTGTGTATGATTAAACTGTTTCATATATATTAAGTGAAAGCATATTTTGTTTCAGGACTCAGAATTTAGGTGTGCCTATACTTGCTGATAAGGTGCCTTTTTTCCACAAGGATTGTAGCTTTGATAAAAAGTTGGACTCAGACTTGATGGAAATACAAGAGGACATTGAGATACCTCAGGAGATCAAAGAATGGGTCAAAGATAAACCTAAGCCCAACCTTGATCAAACCACCTCCTTCAAACTCGAAACCTTAGAAAATCCTAAGTTAATCCAAATTGGTTCAGACCTCACTCCAAACCAGTGGAATGACATGGTTACACTACTAACCTAATTTCAGGATGTGTTTGCATGGTCTCATGAAAACATGGTGGGTTTGTCCACTGACACTGTCCTTCATCGCCTTCTCATTAAAGAGGGATTCAAGCCAGTCAACCAAAAGCTTAGGCAATTGATACTTGAGTGGAGTTTAAAGGTTAAAGATGAAATTGTGAAACATTTTAAAGCTGACATTATCATGGTGTCCACCTATCCAGAATGGATATCCAACATCGTTCCCATACCTAAACCTGGAGGAAAGGTGCGAGTTTGCGTGGATTACCGGGATCTGAATAAAGCTTGCCTTAAATATAGATTTCCCGTGCCATTTATCCATATTCTCATTGACAATACTGCTCAATACGACATGTACTCCTTTGCGGGGTACCATCAAATCATGGTTACTGAGGAGGATCGTGAGAAAACTGCATTCATCACACCTTGTCGGAGCTACCTATCAGCGAGCCATGATGGCTCTTTTCCTTGATTTAATGCATAAGGAGATAGAGATATATGTGAATGACATCATTGTCAAGTTCCGGAGGGAAAAAGACCACTTAGACCATCTCAGAAAGCTCTTCAATATGTTGCGTAAGTACAACTTGAAGTTGAATCCAACCAAGTGCGCCTTTGGCGTTAAATCAGGCAAGTTGCTAGGATTCCTAATCAGCCACAAGGGGATTGACCTGGATCCCACCAAAATCCAGGCCATTATGGAAATGCCCATTCCTCAGACAAAAAAGGAAATAAGGGGATTTTTGTGAAGAATCTACTTCATTAACAAGTTCATTTCTCATCTCACAGCAACCTGTCAGCCCATCTTCAAGCTGTTAAGGAAGAACTCCTCCATTAATTGGAATGATAAATGCCAGAAGGCCTTCCTTACAATCAGAGAGGAGCTAGTCAAAGCTCCTATATTAGTGTCACCCATGGATGATGTTCCCCTGTTCATGTACATGTCTCTAAGTGACGATGCCATAGGCTGCATACTGGGAAAGAAAGACGATAGAGGTCGAGAACGAGCTATCTACTACCTCAGCAAAAGATTCAGCAGCAGTGAACACAAGTACACTCTGATTGAGAAGACTTGTTATGCTTTAGCATGGGCTTCCATGAGGTTACAACATTACCTCCATGGTCACACAACCCAACCCATATTCCGATTGGATCCTCTCAAGTATGTGTTCAGTAAACCCATGTTAAATTTTTGGCTGTCCAGATGGCAGTTGATCCTACAACAATTTGACATCATCTACGTGACGCAAAAGTACATTAAAGGACAAGGAATTGCGGATCAACTGGTCGCTGCACCTTTAGGGGACTTCAAACCCTTAGAAACGTACTTCCCCGATGAAGGGGTAATGGCAGTTCAACAACACCATCAGTACGATACATGTCATACATGGAAAATATATTTCGATAGAGCACTAAACATGGAAGGTTCTGGATCTGGAGCAGTTCTAGTATTCGGTACGGGGGAGAAGTATCCCGTTGCCGTCAAATTGTAGTTTGTCAGCACCAACAACACAGCTGAGTATGAAGGCAGTATCATGGGGCTAAAACTTACCCGTTCAATGGGCATCAGGCGGTTAACTGTCTTTGGGGATTCGGAGTTGGTAATCAGACAATCCACGGGAATCTATCAAACCAAAGAGCTACATTTACTACCTTACCATCGACAAGTTTTACAGATTGCTTTGGAGTTCGAAGAGATATCCTTCCTCCATATTCCTCGAAATAGGAATGATTTTGCGGATGCGCTAGCAACTTTAGCCTCCGTAATTCACATACCATACATGGAACACATGCCAAGCAGCACATTTGCCCTGCAAAAGGCACCATCCTTTGGAAACCATGTTGGAGAAGTATCGGATGAGCTATCTCCCATCCAACATCATTGGTATCAGCATATCAAGGAGTACTTACAAGATGGATCTACACCCGCTGAGGCGATCCTGACTGAGAAGAGGTGGATCCATCGACTGGATATGAAATTCTACATGAGCAGAGATGCACTCTATAAAAGAGATGCAGGACTAGGTCTACTCAGATGCCTGGACAAAGACCAAGCTCAAAGGTTCATGGATGAGATCCATGGTGGAGTATGTGGCCAAATATGAGCGGCTCTCTACTTGTAAATAAAATCCTCAGAACAGGGCATTACTGGCTCTCCCTCAAAGCTGACTGTAAAGGTCACGTCAGGAGATATTATCAGTGTCAAATTCACGGGAATGCTATCCACGCTCCTCCAAGGGAGTTCACCATGGCCCTTCTCAATGTGGGGAATGGACGTGATTAGGCCCGTCGAGTCCAAAGCCAGTAATGGGCATCGGTTTATCTTCACCTTAATCGACTACTTCACCAAGTGGGTAGAAGCAGCCTCCTTCCTTGGGGTTACCAAAGAAGCCATCATTGCTTTCATCAGAAACAATGTCATTTGTCGATATGGACAACTAGATGTAATTATGTCAGACAATGCTAAGAACCTCAACAACAAGATGATGGAGGAGTTATGCAGTAAATTTCACATCAACCATCTCAACTCCGTCATTTACCGTCCAAAGATGAATGGTGCTGTTGAAGTGGCTAACAAAAACATCAAGAAAATCATGCAAAAGATGTCTGCCAACCATAGGGGATGGCCTGACTTATGCCTCTTACTCTGTTAGCCTATAGAACATTAATGCGTACTTCCACTGGGGCAACCCCTTACACATTAATGTGACGCCCCCAAATCCGAGTTCTCAACCCCGGGTTTGGTGCTCACTATACATCATTAACATAAGCATTCTATATACTATTGCGGAATAATAAACATACGTTGTTCATTATAATAAAGTCTTATACAATACCCCAAGGTCTATTACCTTAACATAAGCATACCTTACTTAAGTTACATAAAGTAACACAAAAGGTTTACATAAACATCAAACATAGTATTTCATGATACTTAAACATTTATAATAACTATTCTTGGACCTTTCCCTTGCCCTTGTCCTTCTTACTTGAACTCTCTGGCTTAGCTGAAATAAATGTCATGATATAGCAAGGGTAAGCAACTAATTTGCTTAGCAAGTTTAAGTACATAGAAGATATATCATGATTAGTAAGAAATTTATCGTTCAATGTTCAACAATAAAAATTAATTACGAAAGAACAAGAATTAAGTCTTGATAACTGAATATTCGAATAACAGATACTGAGTGGTCATAATGACCATGAACATATGCTAAGGTTGTCAGTATTTAAACTGGTCCTTTTAATAAGTTTTGGTAATCAAGGGGATCAACCTTTCATACCCGGTGTATTATGCATAAACACTTAATTTACGAGCAATAATTGTTTTTCAATAATGCTTTAATCAAATTGTTCTTTTTCTCAGTCTTGAGTCCTTACCAAATCAATTGGTGAAGAAAAGCTTTTAACAACATATTTGATGTAACAAATTTAAACATATTTGATCTAGCCGATACAATGAGCATAGATCCATATCTTAAACAGTGCATGAATAAAAGAACTTTAACTAATTCACAGTTCAATAATAATAGAATAGGAATTTAATTGCACTGAGTGCGAGCATCAATAATCAATATGGATGTGAATAATACACAATAATTATTCACTAACATGCTTTGAAAAGAATAACTCAAGTTTGAGTTAGAGAACTTGCCTCGACTGCGATCTACTGCTACACAATTTAATTTAATCTCTTTATTGTAAAGACCTATCATTGTTAAGATTGATCTTACAATCAGCATATCATACTTTATATTATAATACAATTACTCTATCAGCAATTTACTTATCCACATAATCAATTACCTGAAAACATTCTTATTAATATCATTTTTTTGATAATATATTATTTACTTTGTCATATTTCTTATGATTTAACACTTAATCTTTCCTTTTATTAGCTCTTCTTTATAATCTAGTAAGATGAATACTAACATCATAGTCTAGATTATACAAACATGCAATCCAGCCACCTGGATTGACTAATCCAGCAAACTGGATTCAACAAACTTTCAATCCAGCAAGACTGGATTCTAAATCTTTCAATCCAGCAAACTGGATTCAACATTTTTTCCAATCCAGCAAGCTGGTTTCCATATCTCTTTTACGAAAATATCAAATCAACTTATTATTTTTCTATCCTTTGGCCATACTTATATACATGTATTTCATACACAAAAAGTATTTTTCCGTAATTTTTCAATTTCTTTTACTATTTTTTCAAAAATCATTTTTAGTGCGTGGCTTAAGAAATTAGCCCCATCATGCTCAACTCCAGAAATTCCCATCTCTTGGCATAACCTCATACATGTTAACGTGACCCTCCAGTTTAAATTTCGTGGCCATCGGAGTTATAGAACTCCGGTTATAGCAATTTTCGTCCGAAAATCCTAAATATTGAAATGATCATAACTCGGTCATTTTAAGTCAGAATGAGCTCATTTTTGGACAGGAGCTACTTTATGACATATATTTTCATGTCCCAAAAGGACGGAATTTATTTCATATTTTAAGTGGCCGAAATTGCCCTTTCAAAATTTTGGGCAGACCCCGTTTTGGGATTTTTAGATTTTACCTACTTTGCTAAATTCAGTCCATACGGAAATCTACAACTCCTTTTTAGGTGATTCCACTTGGGTTTGAAAGATAACTCATCATATTACTCTCCCAAATTTTTCCAGAATTTTTAAATACCAGCAAAATGACGAAAATACCCCTTGCTTTGACTGACCAAAAACAGTTTATTTTTCTTTCAAAAGACCAAACTGTTTTTCCTAAAACAGTTGCTACCACTTGTGTATTCAACATTTTTGAATGCTACCACTTGGGTTTAGTAGTTAACTTACATATCTAGCACCCCTCTTTGACGGATCACAAAAAGAAGGTGTAGATCAAAAACGGTTGTCGATCAAAGGATGTGAAAAAAACTAGAGTTTTCTTACAAAACAAAACTAGTTTCTTTTCTATCCTTTTGATTCACTTTCTAACACTCAAATATGTTAGATCCATACATGAAACCATATAAAACATGTAGATAGAGGGTTTTAGACCTCTAGATCATAAACCTTAGATAACCAAAATCAACCAAAATAAAAAGAATAAGTTAGATTAGTTTTCACCTTGATTTTTGGGCACACCTTCTTTCCCTTCCAAGGTATAGGATGAACTTAGGGTGCATCAATGGTGGATTTTCTTCCTCTTTCTCTCCTCTTCCCCACCGAACTTCTCTCTCTCTCTCTCTCTCTCTTATGCTTTGCTTGGTTAACTAAAGAAAAAGTAAGATGAGATAAAATAAAAGATGAAAGAGAAGAAAGTTTAATGGGTTGTACAAAAATATATAGATACATTAGTATATCTATATCTAATCCACTAACATATCTCCTCTCTCTCTCTCTTAATTATTACAAGATTACTTACTAATATGTTGGCCCCATAAACAAAATGACACCTAGCCCATTAAGTAAATATCTTTTGGAATTTGGGAGCTTGTAATGATGACATTCATTCCCCCTTTATTCTCTCCTTGCTTGGCCGGCCAAGTGGCCTTCTTATCCCCAAGTCTTGCTTTTGCTTTTATGGAAAAATCTAGCATACAAAATGTCTAAAGTACCCTCATCAATTGGGCTACAAGTTGGGCCATAAAAAATTGTTTTGGGCTTTCCATAAATAACATATTGGACTTTTAATTAACTAGTTTGACTTACTAAATAATATGAACTTGGGCCTCCACTCTTAAATAACTATGCTATTAGCATACTTGCCCATTAAATTCAATAGTGGGCTAGCTCAACAATCAAATTATCTACAAGTTCAAGGCTTAAATAATTATTGGGCTTATTTAAACTACTAGCCATCCTTAGTAATATTAACCCTATTATCTCATGAACTGTTACTCATTATTATTGATATCTACACATTCACACCAATCAATAATGTTAATTAACTTACATAACCCAATTAGACTTGTCTTATTCAAGTTTATTGAGTACCTACTTAGGGTTTAACATCCTAAATCTATTTCCTAGATTATTAAAATACTTAAGTTAGTTCACTACCTTATATAACTTATTAGTTAGACTTTCTTTAAATATTATATCATACTAACCACATAATCATGTCATCATCCATAAAATATTATTGATTAGGTAATACTTATTTACAATGTATCACAGAAATTCTTGGTTATTACATTCTCCCCTCCTTATAAGAATTCCGTCCTCGGAATTCCATTACGGTTACTCAAAAAGATTGGGAAATTCTTTCCTCATCTTTTTCTCGAGTTCCCACGTAGCTTCTTCAGCATTGTGGTTCCTCCAGAGCACTTTAACAGAATGTATAACCTTATTTCTCAATTTCTGCTCTTTCCTATCCAAAATTTCTATAGGAACCTCCTCGTACGATAAGTCTTTCTCGACTTGAATCGGCTCGTATGATATCACTTGCTTGTAATCCGGCTTGTACGGACGCAACACTGACACATGAAACACATTGTGAATATGTTCCAGTTCAGGAGGTAGAGCTACCTCATACGCGACTTCCCCTATCGTCTTCAGTATTTCAAACGGTCCAATAAACCTTGGACTCAGTTTACCTTTCTTCCCAAATCTTATCTTTCCCTTCCAAGGAGATACCTTTAGAAATACATAGCTTCCTACTTCGAAATCTCTTTTCTTGCGATGAATATCTGCGTACTTCTTTTGTCGATCTTGAGCTGCTACTAGTCTAGCTCTTATCACTTTGATAATCTCCACCGTCTGCTGAACCAATTCTGGCCCCAACAATCTTCTTTCACCTACCTCGTCCCAACATAAGGGCGTTCTGCACTTTCTCCCATACAGGGCTTCATACGGTGGCATACCAATGCTTGCATGATAACTATTGTTATATGCAAACTCCACCAACGGAAGATGATCTTCCCAGCTTCCGTTGAAATCCATCACACAGGCTCTGAGCATATCCTCTAAGGTTTGAATCGTTCTCTCACTTTGCCCATCTGTCTGTGGATGATACGCAGTACTCAACCTTAATTGTGTTCCCATTCTTTCTTGAAGACTTCTCCAAAAGTTTGAAGTGAAGCGCGAATCTCTATCAGACACGATTGATACTGGCACTCCATGTCTCGCAATAATTTCCTTGATATACAATTTTGCTAGCTGATCCAAATTATACCTAATCTTGATCGGCAAAAAGTGTGCTGACTTTGTAAGACGGTCGACAATTACCCATATAGCATCGTAACCCTTTTGTGTTGCTGGAAGTCCTACCACAAAATCCATCGTGACGTGCTCCCATTTCCATTCTGGAATTTCCAACGGCTGTAATAATCCACTTGGTCGTTGATGTTCTGCCTTGACTCTTTGACAAGTTAAACAGCGACTGACGCATTCAGCAACCTCTCTCTTCATGTTTGGCCACCAATAATGTTGACGCAAATCTTGATACATCTTCGTACTTCCTGGGTGTATTGAGTATCTCGTATTGTGCGCTTCTTGAAGAATCTCGCCTCGTAACTCTGGTACTGCAGGCACCCAAATTCTTCCTTCAAATCTCATCAATCCAGTACCATCGATCTTATACTTCAGCTCTTCGCCTTCAGCCAACCGCTTCTTTATGTTATCACATTCTTCATCATTCCCTTGTGATTCTTTCACCTTGTCTAATAAAGTTGGACTTGCTCCCATTTCTATTATGTTATCTGAATTCTTCGGATTTTTCACCTCCAACTCCATTTTCTCCATTTCTCTTACTAACTTTTCCTGGTTTGTTAATACAAACAATTTTTCTTGGCTCTTTCTGCTTAAAGCATCTGCCACCACATTAGCCTTTCCCGGATGATATAGAATATCACAATCATAGTCCTTGATCAATTCCAACCATCTTCTCTGCCTCATGTTTAATTCCTTTTGTGTAAAGATGTACTTCAGACTCTTGTGATCTGTGTATATCTCACACTTTTCTCCGTAGAGATAATGTCTCCAAATCTTAAGGGCAAATATTACCGCAGCCAACTCAAGGTCATGGGTAGGGTATCCCTTCTCATAGTCTTTTAACTGTCGGGACGCGTACGCAATGACTTTACCATTCTGCATTAATACGCAACCTAGTCCTTTGTGTGACGCATCACTATACACTGTAAAACCTCCCGTACTATCTGGTAAAGATAACACAGGTGCTTCACTTAGTCGCTTCTTTAATTCCTGAAAACTTTGTTCACATTTTTCCGTCCATACATACTTAACGGTCTTCCTTGTCAGATTAGTTAATGGCGTTGCTAATTTCGAGAAATCCTGAATAAACCTTCGATAATATCCTGCCAATCCCAAGAAACTTCTAATCTCTGTCGGTGTTTTCGGTTGTCTCCAATTTTTCACTGCTTCTACTTTTGCTGGATCAACAGAAATTCCCTCGTTATCGATGACATGCCCCAGAAATTGAACTCTCTTCAACCAGAACTCACACTTTGAAAATTTAGCATATAACTTCTCTTTCCTTAAGGTTTCCAACACAATTCGTAGATGTTCAGCATGCTCCTCTTCAGTCTTCGAATAAACCAAAATGTCATCAATGAACACCACCACAAATTTATCCAAATACGGTTTAAATACTCTGTTCATCAAGTCCATAAAAGCAGCTGGTGCGTTTATCAGTCCAAACGACATCACTAGGAATTCATAATGACCGTAACGAGTTCTAAATGCTGTCTTTGGTACATCTTCTGTTCTCACCTTCAACTGATGATAACCAGTTCTTAGGTCAATCTTCGAAAAACATCTCGCTCCCTTAAGTTGATCAAACAGATCGTCTATTCTTGGTAACGGATATTTGTTCTTGATTGTCACCTTATTCAATTCTCTGTAATCCATACACAACCTCATTGAACCATCCTTCTTCTTTACAAACAACACCGGTGCTCCCCACGGAGATACACTAGGTTGGATGTACTTCTTATCCAACAACTCTTGTAGCTGGATCATCAACTCTTTCATTTCTACCGGAGCCATTCGATACGGCGCTTTTGATATCGACGCTGTCCCCGGTACTAAATCAATCACAAACTCTATTTCTCTATCTGGAGGAAGTCCCGGAAGTTCTTCTGGAAAGACATCCCCAAACTCATTAACTATAGGTATCTGCCCCATGTCCGAATTCACAACCCGTGTATCCACTACATGAGCCAAATAACCTTCACAGCCTTTTTGTAACATTCTTCTGGCCTGCATCATCGTCAGACAACTTGTTTGCCTTAGCGACTTGCTACCATAAAATACAACCTTAGACTTACTCGGTGTCTTAAGGCGTATACTCTTCTTCTGACAGTCTATAACTGCCTCATGGTTAAACAACCAATCCATCCCTAAGATAACATCAAATTCTCCTAAGCGTATCGGGATTAAATTCACGCTTAACTTATGTCCCCTTATATCCACACCACAGTTGTTATGGATAAACTCTACAGGGATCACTTCTTTATTTGCAACTTCTATATTCATTGGGTTCTTTAACTTTTCAAATGGTAAGTTTAATCTTCTAGCAAATTCATCAGACACAAATGAACAGGTAGCTCCCGAATCAAATAATACGTAAGCATTTATATTATTGATCGGAATAATACCTGACACCACTTCCTTTGATGCAACTGCATCTTGCACAGTCATGTTGAACGTTCGGGCTGTCGGCTTGCTCTGCTGTGTTGGACCTCCAATAGTTAACTTTGTTGAACTGCTCTTGTTTCCACTTCCTCCATCTGTATTCTTCTTCAATGGACAATCCTTGAATCGGTGCCCCGTTCCTCCACAAGAAAAACAACCACCTTTCTTCGGCTTAGGACAATTTGGTGAAATATGTCCTTCTTGGCCACAATTATAACAGACGTTTTTTCCTTTCATACACTCTCTAGAGTGATTCTTTCCACACTTCAAACACGCTGCCTTCTTCTGCTGAGTATTCCCTGGTTGCGCTCCTGATTCATTTCCACTGTTGTTCCACTTACGTTTCTTGCTGTTACTACCACCACTACTCGCACCTTGATGACCACCTTCAATTTTCTTCTTATTCTTCTCTCGGTTGAATCTAGAAACTGCCTCACTACTACCTTCTACAATGATGGCTTTTTCTAACAGTGTTGAGAAGGTAGCAATTTGCAACACTGCAACCTTACTGTGAATCCACGGCTTCAGCCCATTTTCAAACCTACGTGCCTTCCGTAGTTCTGTATCCACCTGATGAGATGCAAATCTGGCTAGCTCATTAAATTTTGCTGCATATTCGGCAACTGACATGTTTTCTTACTTTAATTCAAGAAACTGCACTTCCATTCTGGCTTGCATGGCCTCCGAGAAATAACTTTCTAAGAATAACTCCTTAAACCTGGTCCATGTCACTACCTCTGTTCCGGCTCTAGCTTGGTTCGTCTCCCACCAGTAATTAGCCTCACCTTTCATCAAGTAGGTAGCAAAAGCCGTCTTTTGCTCTTCGGCTACCCTTGCAATGATAAAGGCCTTTTCCATTTCTTTCACCCATGTTTGAGCCGCTATAGGGTCCGTAGTTCCGCTAAATTCTGGTGGTCCTACAGCTTTAAAATCTTTAAAATTTGCCAATCTATTATTCGCTTGCCCCCTTGCTGCAGGTGTACGAGTTCGCATAGCTTGAGCTATCATATCAGCGAAGTTTTGCATTGGGTCATCTTGATTTCTTTCATTGTTCAAAGAGCGTTCCTCCCTCTGGTTACGATTTTGACGTCTTGGCGGCATTATCTGATTAAACAAAACCTTAATTTATTACATCGAGTTTAATTATATGATATATCTTCTAAGTGTTTAAAATATAACATGTAATTTAAACTCTAACAATCATATTATCATAATGTTGTATTATCGAATTCAACCTGCTAAATTGACTAATTCAGCTTGCTGAATTAACATATTCATCTTACTAAATTCACATATTCAGCTTACTGAATTACACATTCAGCTTGCTGAATTAACATATCCAGCTTGCTGAATAACACATTCAGCTTGCTGAATTGACATATTCGATTTACTAATTTTCAAACAGACAACTTCTCATTTTAATTCTTAATACTTTTCTATTTGATCCAACATGTAATTATAATAATGCATTTATATTCATATACCAAATTTTAGAATCATATATTCACATACTTGGCATATTTTTATAAACGTTAACTATCCCATTTTTAAACATCAAAAGATGGGATCTACCAAAAGACATACCCCCTATTCACATAAGATGGGGATACATCATATTTACATATTACCTCGCACCTACTGAGGTTTACATTAAACACACAACCCTAATAATCAAAAGGGGTACTACTACATCTATAAACAATAGAAAGCTATTAAACTATCACTGCGCGTCTGGAAAGGGTGCGCCTGAATGCTCCTGCTCGGGTGGAAAGAGTCCATCCATAAGTCGACGTCTAACAGCTCGACTCGACTCGCCTATCTCAAAGGATCTCCTCACTCCCACTTGGGGACCAGTATATGCTGCATCTAAAGCCCGTCCCAAGGACTCCATCCTAACTCGTCCAGCCTCTGCTTCAACCTCTAACTGATCCACTCTTCTCGCTGCTCGGACCCAAGCATCCTCAACTCGGACCCTGTCAGCGATCTCTAAGTCAAACCTCATGTGTAACGCCTGATGCTCAATACTCAATATCGCAAACCTATTATGCTCTTGTTCTAATATCTCTCTCAGCTCAGCATTCTTGGCAACCATATGAGTAGCCAAGGACGTCTTCTCCTGCAACTGTATCTTCATCTCAGCAAGCTCGTTCTGAGCCTGATATGCCAGTTCCTTGTATTGAGTTTCAGTAAACTGATGAGTGGCATTCTCCTGCTCTAGCTCTGTCACTCTATTCTCCAGCGCTATGTTATTTTCAAACAAAACCTCCATCACATCCTCATCACGCTCGTCACTAACAGCATGATCCTCTACCGGATCTAACGGCTCTTGCTCAACTGTATGGCTACCTTGTTCTTCCTCAGGCATCCTATAATCAAACAAACACAACATCAGTATCACAATAAAATATATTCATTGATAAAATGAAATAATATTTTATTATGCACACTGCATACTAGATAAATCTCCACAATCCACCTCTTATCATACTCTATACGAGTTTTCTTCTAAGGTTATAACCTAAGTTTCGCATCCTAGAGTTTATAACCTACAGCTTTGATACCAATCTGTGACGCCCCCAAATCCGAGTTCTCAACCCCGGGTTTGGTGCTCACTATCCATCATTAACATAAGCATTCTATATACTATTGCGGAATAATAAACATATGTTGTTCATTATAATAAAGTCTTATACAATACCCCAAGGTCTATTACCTTAACATAAGCATACCTTACTTAAGTTACATAAAGTAACACAAAAGGTTTACATAAACATCAAACATAGTATTTCATGATACTTAAACATTTATAATAACTATTCTTGGACCTTTCCCTTGCCCTTGTCCTTCTTACTTGAACTCTCTGGCTTAGCTGAAATAAATGTCATGATATAGCAAGGGTAAGCAACTAATTTGCTTAGCAAGTTTAAGTACATAGAAGATATATCATGATTAGTAAGAAATTTATCGTTCAATGTTCAACAATAAAAATTAATTACGAAAGAACAAGAATTAAGTCTTGATAACTGAATATTCGAATAACAGATACTGAGTGGTCATAATGACCATGAACATATGCTAAGGTTGTCAGTATTTAAACTGGTCCTTTTAATAAGTTTTGGTAATCAAGGGGATCAACCTTTCATACCCGGTGTATTATGCATAAACACTTAATTTACGAGCAATAATTGTTTTTCAATAATGCTTTAATCAAATTGTTCTTTTTCTCAGTCTTGAGTCCTTACCAAATCAATTGGTGAAGAAAAGCTTTTAACAACATATTTGATGTAACAAATTTAAACATATTTGATCTAGCCGATACAATGAGCATAGATCCATATCTTAAACAGTGCATGAATAAAAGAACTTTAACTAATTCACAGTTCAATAATAATAGAATAGGAATTTAATTGCACTGAGTGCGAGCATCAATAATCAATATGGATGTGAATAATACACAATAATTATTCACTAACATGCTTTGAAAAGAATAACTCAAGTTTGAGTTAGAGAACTTGCCTCGACTGCGATCTACTGCTACACAATTTAATTTAATCTCTTTATTGTAAAGACCTATCATTGTTAAGATTGATCTTACAATCAGCATATCATACTTTATATTATAATACAATTACTCTATCAGCAATTTACTTATCCACATAATCAATTACCTGAAAACATTCTTATTAATATCATTTTTTTGATAATATATTATTTACTTTGTCATATTTCTTATGATTTAACACTTAATCTTTCCTTTTATTAGCTCTTCTTTATAATCTAGTAAGATGAATACTAACATCATAGTCTAGATTATACAAACATGCAATCCAGCCACCTGGATTGACTAATCCAGCAAACTGGATTCAACAAACTTTCAATCCAGCAAGACTGGATTCTAAATCTTTCAATCCAGCAAACTGGATTCAACATTTTTTCCAATCCAGCAAGCTGGTTTCCATATCTCTTTTACGAAAATATCAAATCAACTTATTATTTTTCTATCCTTTGGCCATACTTATATACATGTATTTCATACACAAAAAGTATTTTTCCGTAATTTTTCAATTTCTTTTACTATTTTTTCAAAAATCATTTTTAGTGCGTGGCTTAAGAAATTAGCCCCATCATGCTCAACTCCAGAAATTCCCATCTCTTGGCATAACCTCATACATGTTAACGTGACCCTCCAGTTTAAATTTCGTGGCCATCGGAGTTATAGAACTCCGGTTATAGCAATTTTCGTCCGAAAATCCTAAATATTGAAATGATCATAACTCGGTCATTTTAAGTCAGAATGAGCTCATTTTTGGACAGGAGCTACTTTATGACATATATTTTCATGTCCCAAAAGGACGGAATTTATTTCATATTTTAAGTGGCCGAAATTGCCCTTTCAAAATTTTGGGCAGACCCCGTTTTGAGATTTTTAGATTTTACCTACTTTGCTAAATTCAGTCCATACGGAAATCTACAACTCCTTTTTAGGTGATTCCACTTGGGTTTGAAAGATAACTCATCATATTACTCTCCCAAATTTTTCCAGAATTTTTAAATACCAGCAAAATGACGAAAATACCCCTTGCTTTGACTGACCAAAAACAGTTTATTTTTCTTTCAAAAGACCAAACTGTTTTTGCTAAAACAGTTGCTACCACTTGTGTATTCAACATTTTTGAATGCTACCACTTGGGTTTAGTAGTTAACTTACATATCTAGCACCCCTCTTTGACGGATCACAAAAAGAAGGTGTAGATCAAAAACGGTTGTCGATCAAAGGATGTGAAAAAAACTAGAGTTTTCTTACAAAACAAAACTAGTTTCTTTTCTATCCTTTTGATTCACTTTCTAACACTCAAATATGTTAGATCCATACATGAAACCATATAAAACATGTAGATAGAGGGTTTTAGACCTCTAGATCATAAACCTTAGATAACCAAAATCAACCAAAATAAAAAGAATAAGTTAGATTAGTTTTCACCTTGATTTTTGGGCACACCTTCTTTCCCTTCCAAGGTATAGGATGAACTTAGGGTGCATCAATGGTGGATTTTCTTCCTCTTTCTCTCCTCTTCCCCACCGAACTTCTCTCTCTCTCTCTCTCTCTCTTATGCTTTGCTTGGTTAACTAAAGAAAAAGTAAGATGAGATAAAATAAAAGATGAAAGAGAAGAAAGTTTAATGGGTTGGACAAAAATATATAGATACATTAGTATATCTATATCTAATCCACTAACATATCTCCTCTCTCTCTCTCTTAATTATTACAAGATTACTTACTAATATGTTGGCCCCATAAACAAAATGACACCTAGCCCATTAAGTAAATATCTTTTGGAATTTGGGAGCTTGTAATGATGACATTCATTCCCCCTTTATTCTCTCCTTGCTTGGCCGGCCAAGTGGCCTTCTTATCCCCAAGTCTTGCTTTTGCTTTTATGGAAAAATCTAGCATACAAAATGTCTAAAGTACCCTCATCAATTGGGCTACAAGTTGGGCCATAAAAAATTGTTTTGGGCTTTCCATAAATAACATATTGGACTTTTAATTAACTAGTTTGACTTACTAAATAATATGAACTTGGGCCTCCACTCTTAAATAACTATGCTACTAGCATACTTGCCCATTAAATTCAATAGTGGGCTAGCTCAACAATCAAATTATCTACAAGTTCAAGGCTTAAATAATTATTGGGCTTATTTAAACTACTAGCCATCCTTAGTAATATTAACCCTATTATCTCATGAACTGTTACTCATTATTATTGATATCTACACATTCACACCAATCAATAATGTTAATTAACTTACATAACCCAATTAGACTTGTCTTATTCAAGTTTATTGAGTACCTACTTAGGGTTTAACATCCTAAATCTATTTCCTAGATTATTAAAATACTTAAGTTAGTTCACTAACTTATATAACTTATTAGTTAGACTTTCTTTAAATATTATATCATACTAACCACATAATCATGTCATCATCCATAAAATATTATTGATTAGGTAATACTTATTTACAATGTATCACAGAAATTCTTGGTTATTACATTAACCTATGAGTTGGAAGCAGTGCTACCCATAGAACTGGAAATGGAATCCCTCAAAGTGTTAATAGACTCTTAGCTGGATGAAGACCAGTGGGTACAAGACAGTCATAACCAATTGTCTCTAATAGACGAAAGGCGAACCGTGGCTATCTTCCATGGTAAGTTATATCAATAAAGGATCGCCAGATCCTACAACAGAAAAGTTCGGCTACGGGAGTTTAAACAACATGACATAGTTTTAAAGAAGATCATTAACAACCAAGATCAGTCCAAAGGGAAAATTCTCTCCAAACTAGGAAGGCCCGTTTGTTGTCAAGCAGGTATTGACAGGAGGCGCTCTCAGATTACAAGAAATGGACGGCGATGAATTTCCTCAACTCATCAACTCGGACACCGTGAAACGGTACTATGTCTGAGGTTACCATCAAGAAAACATCCTGGTTTCGGATCATCAGATCACCAGTCGTTCCAGTTCTTTAATCCTTCACCACATACAACTCTTTTTCACACTTTGCCCCTTATGGAAACATAATCTTCAAGCCAGCAGCCTGACTTCACTCCATTTCAAACTTTTCATACAACTTCGGTTATCCCACTAGGGATTGAACCATTCACACTTGCAGTTTTTCCCAAACAAGTGATCAAACTGTTTCACACTTACAGTTTATCCTTAACATAGGATCAAACTTTCTTTTCCCCCGTAGTTTATCCTACACATGGGATTCAGCTGTAAATTGTCCTGAGGTGTGAACTACTTCGACCTGATCTCCCCGATACCCGAGAGTACGTAGGCAACCATTTTATATGGCTCGGTCGCAATAAAACAAAAATAACAAAAACATTTCTACACCCTTTTCATTACAAAAACAACAAAAACATTTCTACACCCTTTCTGCCACATACAGCGTTGAACCTTTTACACCAGGTTCGAACTACGCAGACCTAATCTCCTCTTCATCAGGAGTATGTAGGCAGCCATTTATGGTTCGGTCTAGCCCCCTACCAAAACACAAAGACTTTCCATCTGGTACAGGGATCAAACTTTAATCCACCACATGTTATTTGGCTTCAGACCAAAGGGATGGAATTACCTGACCTCCCCATGTAAACGGGAGACTCGGCGACCATATAAGCTGTGGTTGTTCCTCAAAGAGAAACACTAATCCATAAGAGATGGAATTAACTAGGCTCCTCCTAAATAGGAGTACTGGCGACCATCTATGGTGCGATCAATCTCAGAGGGTGAAAGCCACATTCCTCTCCACCGTTCCATACAGAAACCAGTCCCAAGACACCAAAAGGATGGTAGGGAATACACACAGATCAACGATCCATTCTGAAAGATCCTGAGACATTTCAATGTCCATCCATCAAGGAAGAATTCAGAATATATCAAGAGCACAAGCCCAGAAGAAGCAGGCAAATATCAAGCAAGTATCCAAGCATAACTAAAAGGGAAGTGCATCAAAATATATTTCCTTGCCATACATAATGTTGTTTGATATACACAATATGAATTGTACATGACAAAATGGCTAAGCTAGTCTGTGCAGGAAAATACAAGGCTGTCTACAGATCGGTATGCATGCGGGATAGCAGATCTAACATAGCATCTCTCTCAGAAGAAGGAGATAATGTTGTGGTCTCCTGTACAAGGGTATCCACACGAGCTAACAGATCTACCGCCATCTGCATTGTGACACGATGCTCATCAATGTACATGCTCATCTCTACAATCATAGCAGTGGTCAAGGATCTCATTGAAGTACTATCTGCAACGGCTATATCCCTAGCAGATAGGGCAACATCCCGCTCAACGATCACTGCATCTATGGCTGATCTGGCCTCATCCTGCTCCTTAATAGCTGTGTCTCTCTGTGCTAATGCTTCATCTCTCGCCGAAAAAGCGGCGTCTCTCCCATCAAGAGCTGTCAACATCAAGGCCCTAGCATGATCTCTCTCAAAGGTCATCAGATGAAGACTCTGCTCAAAGTACTATGCTGAAAGCTGAATAACAGTTGTACTCGTACTAGGAGAATCCATCACAGATGCTGGCAACCCAATAAATAGCGCCTCCTCGGCAAGAATATCAGTGTCCTCCATAGGCTCCCCATCGTCGAAATCCATCCCCGGCAGTGTGGATACTGTCATAGCCAACGTCATCTCTATCTCCATCCATGCAGAATACTCTACAAAATAGCCCGGATGGCTAACAGAAAACTCAGCTAGCCCACGCTGATCCCAATAGGCATACAACCTAGATATGTTCTCTACTGATAAGTGGCGAGAAGCCAAGCGCTGACTCAACGCCCCCTCAAAAGGATGGAAATCCTGGAACTGGTTGAACTGACACATCACGAACAGTGGGTGATAAGTAGTCATGCCCCTCAAACAAGCTAGAGGGAGATAATCCATGCCCGGAGCATGAGTAATGAAGCTGTAAGGTGAACTGAGCCCTGTACACGGCAAGATAGCAAACGGATATTTGATCACAGCAAGGAAAATGGACCAAGATGCAGGATCTGTACACTCCGCAGGCCGGAAGGAATACGACATAGCTATCTCATGGGTGAAACAATACCTGTGTCATCTGAATGTGCCAATCGGTCTCAGGTGTGACATAAACCACACGTACAGCATGACCGAGCTGCCTATAAATACTCCCATAGGATAAGTGCAGCAATATGTGGCCGATCTCAGCGTCTCTACCATAATCATCGGTACAATGGTGTAACCCTCCCTGAGAGCTCTCACTGCCACATTGACGCCGATGTCCAACTCATCCATGTACCGTGGCATGTACACGTATGATAATACACACAACAATAATACATCTACTCTAGCCAAACGCAAATGATCCTCTGGTGTGGTGAAATCCTCGGAATGCCGTGAATAACTATCCTTTAAGCCAAATATGTCCATCAGAAAATGCTGGGATATCACGTGGCCGGATGTGAGCTCATCCTGCACGACTCTACGCCGCAGCCCGATAAGAGTCATAAACTGTCGACTCATGTCGCCAATAGCCATCCGCACGCAAGGTCTGTCCAGTGGCAGCGCCGTCAACCGTACGTACTCCTTTACGGTAGGAGTCAACTCATGGATGCCAAACTGGAAAATCTGTCTCTCCGGTATCCAATGCTATAGCATGCCCTCTACAAATCCTGTAGGAACCTGAAACATCAGGAGGGTCATTGAATGCTTTAATAGCTGATCTACAGTCACCCTATCTAGGGGTGACATACTATCATACTAGGATCTCAAATGGGATGCCACAAATACTAGTGGGGTGTGATCTATGTGGTTGACTGTCGAAGAAGACATCTGTGGGGGTCGTATCATAAGACCATCCAGGGGTCAATGATGAATATCTCTAGACATACATACATATGCATAACATTATACATAAATAATAGATAATAGATGGCAATATGATATATGGAATGAAAAACTGTACATACATTCCTAAGTATATCATCATCTAATGCATCATCTCTGTACAGCTAAAAATACAGGGAAAGAGGGCACAGATGCCCTACTACTAACATAGGCATATCAAAAGATATAGCAAGAATGGGGCATAACCACCCAATATCTAACAGAGGCCTATCAAAAGAGATAATGAGGATACGCATCAGAAGAAGATATTGGTGTCAATATCTACATCATCAATCATGTCCACCTGATGTAACTCCTCTTGAAAATTGCCACCATTAAGGCAAAACATCTGCTGTTAGTAAATACTCTTCACCTGTACATGGGAAATTATAAAAGAAACACTCACCAACATAAATGGGTAGAATCCTAACCAAGCCTCGGTCAAGCCCTATGAATGCATGTGCATCCCCCTGAGGAAATTGGCAAAGGTGTAGGAGCCCCAATCATACTCTTCGATATGGTCCACCTCACGTGTGGCACTGATCAAAGCGAATGACACTGTAGTAGAGTTATCTGCTATGAAACAACCCCTAATGATCGTCAAAAATAATCGCCGCAAAATGTAATCCCTGACTCTGACATCAGCAGGCATGGGCTCACTTAACAGTCCACTCATAGCATCTATGCTCAAAGGACCTATATGCATAGTCTTACCCTTGAGTGCCTCAGTCGGGACTCCCAACAAGGATCTGACGGCAGTCGGGGTAATGTCCGCCATACATGGCACTGGTGCCCCTCCAAACTCCATACATGTGATAAACTGTCAATCCATCGGCGTCATTATCACCTCACAGTACAGTAAATGGAGTAATTGAGTCTGGTGAAACCAGTGCTCAGACAATGCCCTGAGGTAACCCCCGGGACAATGGCGGGGAAGGATGGAAAAGAATGCCCCAAATCCCCAGTCATGCACAATTGCTCGATAGTCAAGATGCAAAGCCTGGTCCATGGAGTGGATGCTGAACCAATTCCCTCTGGGCTGCGTAAAGCAGGGAACTTATATGAAGTGCAGATCGACATCAAAATCCTTTACTCAATAGGAAAAAGGAAAATTAAGATCTAATTTTATACCTCATTTGCGTGCAGGTAAACTGAGGGGTGTCGACTCAAATCACCCAAAAGCTTTGGGTTCGCCACCTGAATGCCTGGAAAATTCATACGGGGAGCACATGCATCAGGAGCGGGGTCCGCAACCGGAACATCCTCCTCCTTATCCTCGACGTCCGGCACATCAACCCGGATTGGATGTATCACCGCCTCTACTAAACGACGTGGCTGTCTAATAGAATGGAGTCGAGGCACTTCAGAAGCCCTTCTCCGTACACCAGAAGTGGTCCTACGGGAACTACTCGGCTGATCCGGATCCATAATATCTGGACAAAAGTCTCCAAGTCACCTCAGAAAGGGTGTGGTAATTTTTAACCTGGATCTTTCTTTTCAAAAATGCATTTTATGACTACATGCGTGTATGAATTACTTTAACATACGTCTATAGTAGAGTTAAAAATGCATGACTACTCAATGACTATATTTTTTAAAATTTTTGCCATAGTCCCTTTTATAAATAAGACTATCCACATGCACATAGGCATGACTAGGTGGTCATTCAGTAACGCACCTGCCCACAGTCATATACATACTATATGCATCTAAATGTGAAAGTCATCAAACCATAAGGGTAGTTTAATTACCATGATTACTTTGCATGTTTACCGTTTGCTCATTTGTCCTCAGATAGGATAAGAAATAGCGGACAAGGTATCAAATTGATTGTTTCAAAAGTCAATTTTTTTCACATCATTATGTTCATCATGGTCTAATTGTGACGCCCCCAAAATAGGTATACAACACCCATTCTGAGTTGCCAAATACATGGTACATAAAGAAATACAACTTCATTACTACAATTGTCGTGCAAAATACGACAACACATAAATTGTGAGTTTAAATACAAATATTGTCTTCTAGACAATATTCACACTCAAATAAGTCCTCATTACAATTATTGAAATACTATTTTATAAAATAGTGAGGATTGCTAACACAACTGACTGAAAAACATCACTCCACACCCCGACTAGTTCCCGTTATATTTTCGCCTCTTGAGAAAAATGGAACAAAAAGAAAAAGGGTGAGCTCAACTAGCCCAGTAAATAATATTATGACTAAGATAATATACAAAAATTTATCATTAGTCTTCAACAGGGTAGAATCTGATAAAATTTAATAGACAACAAGTTTTAGATCAACAACTGCAGCAAAAACAGTAATCCATTAGAAGAGCCAAGTAGAGAATGAATTCTACTATCTTCTAAGATTTAAAAGTGCATCATCAATATTTTATCCCTGTAACATCAATCAATATGCATCTTGAATCAAATATTCATCTTTGCACTACAGGCCAAATATATTCATTTGTATCACGAGTTGGTTATGTTTATCTAAACACCTATTCATCTTTGCACTACAGGCCAAAAATAATCATTAATATCATCATTTAGGACTGAGGATGATGAAAAAATATCTTAAAGAAAACGAATCCAGTGAGACAAAATAACAAATATTAGGGATTTGTACTACAGTATATCCAAGCTCAAAAATACTCCATAATAATCAGTTGTGGAGCAGAATTCAAAAATAAAGATCCAAACATCGATACAATCAAAGATAGTAACCATAATAGACATCTTGGACAAAGAAGAGAAAATTTTATTTTTTTGTGAATAATGTCTTATTTGTGAATAGTTTCGTATACGTGAATAGTGTCGTATACGTGAATAGTAACCTCGACATAAAAAGGTAGAAATTCTACAATAAAGTTCATATCAATATTTTGGCATAATGATATTGAAGATAATAATATCATTTACGAAGAAAATAGCATCCCTTACATCAAAAGGACAATACTTTCGGCTAAAATATCAGGTATAAGGCTGAAGGAAACTTATACTGAATAGCAACTTTTAAAGTATCTAAATACTCATAAAATACACTTGATAATATAAAGAGAAAGAAAACTTATTTCTGGTGTAATTTTCAATTCTAATTAAGCACCCTATTTATAGAAAAATGCTAGAACGCCAAAGCAGACTAAATAATAAAATAATATTATTTTTTTTTCTTCATTCTACGCCTACACTTGCTAAACAAGCTAGAGCATGCCATCATTGAAAAATTTTCAGCAGCCCACATGTTTTAAAAAACAAAAGTGGGTCCCACAAATAATTTTAATAATAACATTTAATTTTCAAAACTTCAATAATTCATAATAAATTGATCTTTTATCAGAAAAATTCGAATCTTGTGTGCTTTCCATAGTAAATTTAATTCTCTACAACTTTGTAGAAGAAAATTTTTCCAGATTCCAAACAGAAAATGTACGAAATTTACATACGGATGATTTTCAGCACCTCTATTCCGCCAAAAATACTGATAAAACAGCTCAACATTAATTCTTTCATTTATAACAACAATAAATATATCTATCATTTATATCTACAAAAAATAAATATTTCCTTATCATATAAATTAATAATTAATTATTCACAAATAATATTACAGAATCACAATTATGACAACCAGGTCGTTCCAAGGAAAGAGGGAGCTTTCTGATAAAGATTTCTCCTTACTGGCGCGCAATTAGGTGACCAAACTTCTCTTTAGACAGAACATCCTTAGAAATTGCCAATAATGCTATCTAATAATATTATTCAAATAATATGAATTATTGATTTGATAATGGAAAATACTGTGTGCAGTGACAATTATTAAAACAACAATAATATAAAATATCAGCGTAGCAATTATTGAACCAATAAAATAATATATTGAACAGTAATTACTATAACAATTATTGAGTAGTACCTTCTTACGTAAGAATCAATCATTCAAAAATATTGTGCAATACCGTGTACTACTGTGCAACCACGTGTATTACTGTAATTTAACCACCGGGTATTCCAACAGTGTTAACGGTAACAACTACGCCGTTATCTATAAAAACTCAAGCTTGTCGTTTTCTTCATTCGACCGTTTTTCGTTATGGGGCCCACAAATGGTTGCGCCATCGTACGAATATTCCCCGACAGCAATAATATTCCACGACCAAACGAATATTCCCCGACAACAATGAATATTATATAACCACTTACTTATTTTGCAAAATTTGTTCATTGTACCCATAACCAAAGCATTATATCAAATTAACACTTTATTATTCACAATAATAATTAGAGGAAATTTGATTTTATTTATGAATAAGTTGGGGTCTTACAACCTCCTCTCCTTATGAAATTCTGTCCTCGAAATTGACGTACGTACCTGGTATTTTGAAAAGGTGAGGATACCTCGCTTTCATTTCTGATTCTGACTCCTAGGTTATTTCTTCAATAGCATGTTTCCTCCACAAAACCTTAACTTGTGGTATAACCTTGGTGCGTAGGACATGTTCTTTCCTATCCAAGATTTTAACAGGTACCTCCTCGTACGTTAAATCTTCGGCTATCTCGTCTGGTTCTAACTCAATTATATGGTTTAGGTCTTTCACATATTTACGAATCATAGATATATGAAAAACATTATGAACACGAGACATGATTGGAAGTAATGCGAGTCTACAGGCCACATTTCCTATTCGGTCAAGAATCTCAAATGGACCAACAAATCGTGGATTGAGCTTTCTTCTCTTCCCAAATCTTGTAACTCCCTTCCATGGAGCAATACGTAACAATACATGATCCCCAATATCAAAATCCACGACATATCGATGAAGATCCGGATTACTATTTTGTCAATCATGTGCCATTTGTATACGTTATTGGATCATTTGGATTTTCTCTGTAGTAATACGTACTAATTTCAGTCCCAACAAGGTTGCTTCACCCACCTCGTCCCAGCATACTGGAGAACGATATTTTCATCCATATAATGCCTCAAATGCAGCCAAGCTTATACTTGCTTGATAACTGTTGTTATAGGAGAATTCCACCAATGGCAAGTAGTTATCCCAACTCACTTTGAAATATAAGACACAGAGTCTTAATAGATCTTCAAGAGTTTGAATAGTCCTCTCTGATTGCCCTTCTATTTGAGGATGGTATGCCGAACTAAATCGTAAATTCGTGCCCATAGCTTTCTTCAATCTAACCCAAAACTGTGAAGTGATTATTGGGTCACGATCCGAAACTATGGATACTGACATGTCATGCAATCTCACAATCTCATTCACGTACATACGAGCAAGACTTCCAAGGGAATAAATCTCCCGCATAGGCAAGAAATGAGTAGACTTGGTTAATCTATCAACAATAACCCAAATCACATCTATACTTTGAGAAACCTTGGAAAGACCCGTAACGAAATCCATGGTAATGTGTTCCCACTTCAATTTCAGGATCTCAAGTAGTTACAATGGACCCTTTGGCACTTGATGCTCCGCCTATACACGTAGACTAGTTAAACACCTCGAGATAAACTTCGCGATCTCTCTCTTCATATTGCTCCACTAAAATGTATGTCAAAAATCATGATACATTTTGGTACTCCGAAGATAGATTGCAAACGGTGTGTTGTATGCCTCCATCATGATTCTATGCTTCAAGTCAAAATCGTTAGGAACACAAAGTCTGGAGTTGACTCGAAGTATTCCTTCTTCATCGATTCTTGCTTCTGAAATAGCACCTTCTTGCACTTTCTTCTTCATACGCATCAGCTCCAGGTCCGTAGTTTGAGCAGCTTTAACTTTATCGATTAAAGTCGGTTCTACTCGTATGTTTGATATCATCACGTGGGTACTTGGAGCCTCTACCTCTATCTCCATCCTTTGCAAGTCATACAAAATGGGCCTTTGTGTTGACAATATCGCACTTATACCCGCATATGATCTTCTACTCAATGCGTCAGCTACTACGTTCACTTTTCCAGGATGGTATTAGATGGTATGATCATAATCTTTCAACAGGTCGAGCCAACGTCATTGCGGCATGTTAAGTTCCTTTTGGGTGAAGAAATATTTAAGGTTTTTATGATCTGTATAGATCTCCACTTTCTCCCCATACAAGTAGTGTCTCTAGATCTTCAACGTGAAAACAACTGCTGCCAACTCCAGATCATGAGTACGATAATTCCTCTCATATTCTTTGTGTTGTAGTGAGGCATATGCTATGACTTTTCCATGTTACATGAGAACACATCCTAACCCTTTTCCTGAAGCATCGCTGTAGATAACAAATCCATCTGAACCAGATAGTATTGTCAGAACAGGTGCCAAAATGAGTCTCCTCTTGAAGTCTTGGAAACTATTCTCGCATTCTTCACTCACTACGAATTTTATATCTTTCCGAGTCAGCTGAGTTAATGAAGTAGCGATTCTAGAAAATCCTTCCACGAATCTTCGATAATAACCAGCTAAGCCTAGAAAGCTACATACTTCGGTCACTGACTTCGGTTGCTCCCAACTTTGTATTGCTTCAATCTTCGCCAGGTCAACAGATACTCCATGTTTTGACACCACGTGCCCTAGGAATACCACTTCCTCAAGTCAGAACTCGCATTTCTTCAGCTTGGCATATAGCTTGTTATCGCGAAGCCTTTGGAGTACCAGCTTCAAATGGTTCTCATAATCTTCACGGCTTTTGGAAAAGATAAGGATGTCATCAATAAAGACAACAACGAACTAATCCAAATATTCCTTGAACACACGGTTCATCATATCTATGAAAGCAACAGGAGCATTAGTCAATCCAAAAGACATCATATCCTCAGTTTTAATCTTCAGCTGATGATATCCAAAACGAAGATCGATCTTTGAAAAGAATTGTGCTCCTTGTAACTGGTCGAACAAGTCATCAATGCTAGGTAGCAGATACCTATTCTTGATGGTGACATGGTTCAATTCCCGATAGTCGATACAAAGTCGCATACTCCCGTCTTTCTTCTTTACAAATAAAATAGGAGCACCCCAATGAGATGTACTAGGATGAATGAAACCGATGTCTAACAACTCCTGTAATTGGACCTTTAACTCCTGAAGTTCAATAGGAACCATTCGATATGGGGTTTTAGAAATGGGCTTTGTACCAGGTTTAAGGTCAATAAAAAATTCAACTTCACGTTCTGGGGTAGACCGAGAAGTTCTTCAGGAAATACGTCAGGAAATTCACTAACAATAGAAATATTATTCAAATCTGACGTGTTTTTGTTCAAGTGCGTGACATGGGCTAAGAAAGCTTGACATTCATTTTATTATAAACGAATAGCTTTATGGCTTGATATGACAGTGATTGACTTTAGTGGTTTGGTAGCTTGAATTCGCATAACAGGTTTGTTAGGAATATGAAAACTAATAACCTTACGAAAATAATCAATTTTGGCATAATGAATAGTTAACCAATCAATCCCTAAAATAACATCAAATACAAGTATTTTCAACGAAATAAGATCGACAGGTAATGTGATGGTACCAACTTGGATCAAGCAAGATTTATAAACAGTAGATGTAACGAAAGTTTCTCCTAACAGAGTTTCAAAAGATATCCCCGGAGTCAAGTTCAAACGTTGAGCACAAGAAGGAGAGATAAAAGAATGGATAGAACCGGTATCTAATAAGGTATAAACTTCATAATAATTTATAATTAGCTTACCCGTGATCACCTCATTCGGGTTCCTCGCGTTTTGGCCAGTCACGACAAACGCTCTTCCAGGAACCGCTGACTTTGACTTATCCAGAACAACCTTCGGAGTCATCATTCCCGCTAGACTTGGTTTCACTACAAGATAATATCTAGCTATATGACCTTCTTTTCCACAGGTATAACACACCTTGGATTGTTGTGGGTAGTTTGGGCTGATATGTCCCTCTTTCCCGCATTTGAAACAAATAACCGGTGCTCGTTCTCTTCCCCTATAAATAGTTGATGTTTGTGCTGACATCTTAACGTTATCATTGTTGTACCTTCTCTTCTTGAAATCTCCTTCTAACTAGCTTCTTCTATTTTCAAGGCCACGATTACCACCAGAGTGGTTACTACTTTTGTCCAAATATTTTCCACCCCGATGGTTGTCATTGCTCCGATGACTTCTACCACCGGTATGACCTTTATTGTGGTCCCTCGGTTGAACATACTCATTATCTCGCTCTAATAATTGAGCCCTTTTTACAACATCTAAATATAAAGAAAATTTATGAGAGATAAGATATTGTTAAATCTCGGGTTTTAGACCTCTCAGAAATATCCTCGTCATACGTTCCTCATTCTCCACCAAATGAGGTGCAAACCTTGATAACTCCGCGAACTTCGCCTCGTACTGAGAAACAGTCATGTTGTTTTGTTCTAGTCTGATAAACTCTACCTCCTTCATATGACGAATACTTTCAGAAAAGTACTTATCATTAAACAGCTTCTGAAACGTTTCCCAAGACATGTTGAGTGCAGTAGGTTGCGTACGCTTTACAGATTCCCACCAATAATTTGCCTCACCATGGAACATAATTGTGGTGAATGGAACCTTCTGTTCCTCCGTGCATCCCAAGACATCAAATATCTTGGTAATTTGTTTAACCCACATCTTCGCCTAGATCGGATCAGGCTTTCCCGCAAATTCTGGTGGTCCCAACTCTTTGAACTGCTTGGCTGTGACAAGCCGCGCGTTGCTATCATTTCCACCCGTATTTTGTACACGAGTCTCCCTTGTCTGATTTTGCATGAACTGCAAAATGCTTCTAAACATTCTATCAGTCATTATTTGTTCGGTAGTGTTGTTTACATGAGGAATATTGCCTTCTTATTGCACGTTCCCCTGGGTGGTGATTAAAGGTGTCTCCACGGTCTCATTTACTCCATTGTTAACGTTCTCGGCTGCCATTCTCAAATACTGCCATAAAACAAGGGTTAATTAAACAAAGTAGCATATCACATAATATCCCTATATTATGACCGACCAATAAATAAGCTTAGGTAGGACACACTAGCGAAGGATTTACTCGTCTCTCCCCTTCTAGACCTATTCCCCGATCTCCGCCAGAGACCATATCCCTAAGCTCTGATACCAACTGTGACGCCCCCAAAATAGGTATACAACACCCATTCTGAGTGGTCAAATATATGGTATAGAAAGAAATACAATTTCATTACTACAATTGTCTTGCAAAATGCGACAACACATAAACTGTGAGTTTAAATACAAATATTATTTTCTAGACAATATCCACACTCAAATAAGTCCTCATTATAATTATTGAGATACTATTTTACAAAATAGTGAGGACTGCTAACACAACTGACTGGAAACATCACTCCACACCCCGACTAGTTCCCGCTATATTCTTGCCTCCTAAGAAAAATGGAACAAAAAGAAAAAGGGTGAGCTCAACTAGCCTAGTAAAAATATTATGACTAAGATAATATACAATAAATTATCATTAATCTTCAACAGGGCAAAATCTGATAAAATATAATAGACAACAAGTTTTAGATCAACAACTGCAGCGGAAACATCAATCCATTAGAAGAGTCAAGTAGAATATGAATTCTACTATCTTTTAAGATTTAAAATTTTATCGTCAATATTTTATCCCTGTAATATCAATAAATATGCATCTTGAATCAAATATTCATCTTTGCACTACAGGCCAAATATATTCATCAGTTAATCATTCATCTTTGTACTACAGGCCAAAGATATTAATTAATATCATCATTTAAGACTGAGGATAATGAAAAAATATCTTAAAGAAAATGAATCTAGTGAGACAAAAGGACAAATATTAGGGATTCGTACTACAGTTTATCCAAGTTCAAAAATACTCCATAATAATCAATTGTGGAGCAGAATTCAAAAATAAAGATCAAAACTAGGATACAATCAAATATAGTAATCATAATAGACATCTTGGACAAAGAAGAGAAAATTTTATTTTTCTGTGAATGGTGTCGTATTTGTGAATAGTGTCGTATACGTGAATAGTAACTCTAACACAAAAAGGTAGAAATTCCACAATAAAGTTTATATCAATATTTTGGCATAATGATATTGAAGAAAATAATATCATTTACGAAGAAAATAGCATCCCTTCCCTCAAAAGAACAGTACTTCCGGCTGAAATATCAAGTATAAGGCTGAAGGAAACTTGTACTGAATAGCAACGGTCAAAGTATCTAAATACTCACAAAATACGCTTGATAATATAGAGAGAAAGAAAACTTGTTTCTGGTGTGATTTTCAATTTTAACTAAGCACCCTATTTATAGGAAAATATTAGAACGCCAAAGCAGACTAGATAAGAAAATAATATTATTATTTTTTCTTCATTCTACGCCCACACTTGCTAAACAAGCTGGAGCATGCCATCATTGAAAAATTTTCAGCAGCCCACATGTTTGAAAAAACAAAAGTGGGTCCCACCCATGATTTTAATAATAACATTTAATTTCCAAAACTTCAGTAATTCATAATAAATTGTTCTTTTATCAGAAAAATTAGAATTTCATGTGCTTTCCATAGGAAATTTAATTCTATACAATTTTGTAGAAGAAAGTTTTTCTAAATTCCAAACAAAAAATATCCGAAATTCACATACGGATGATTTTCAGCACCTCTATTCCGCCAAAAATACTGATAAAACACCTCAGCATTAATTCCTTCATTTATAATAATAATAAATATATCCATAATTTATATCCACATAAAATAAATATTTTCTTATCATATAAATTAATAATTAATTATTCACAAATAATATTACAGAATCACAATTATGATAACCATGTCGTTCCCAAAAAAGAGGGGGCTTTCCGATAAGGATTTCTCCTTACTGGCGGCACAATTAGGTGACCAAACTTCTCTTTAGACAGAACTTCCTTAGATATTGCCAAAAATGCTATCTAATAATATTATTCAAATAATATGAATTATTGATCTGATAATGAGAAATACTGTGCAGTGACAATTATTGAAACAACAATAATATAAAATATCAACGTAGCAATTATTGAACTAATAAAATAATATATTGAACAGTAATTACTGTAACAATTATTGAGTAGTGCCTTCTTACGTAAGAATCAATAATTCAAAAATATTGTGCAATACCGTGTACTACTGTGCAACCATGCGTATTACTGTAATTTAACCATCGGGTATTCCAACAGTGTCAACGGTAACAACTACGTCGTTATTTATAAAAACTCAAGCTTGTCATTTTCTTCATTCGATCGTTTTTTGTTATGGGGCCCACAAATGGATCCGCCATTGTACGAATATTCCCCGACAACAAGAATATTCCACGACCAAACGAATATTCCCCGACAACAACGAATATTTTATAACCACTTGCTTATTTTACAAAATTTACACATTGCACCCATAACCAAAATATTATATCAAATTAACACTTTATTATTCACAATAATAATTAGAGAAAATTTGATTTTATTTATGAATAAGTTGGGGTCTTACAACCTCCCCTCCTTATGAAATTTCATGTTCGAAATTGACGTACGTACCTAGTATTTCGAAAAGGTGAGGATACCTCGCTTTCATTTCTGATTCTAACTCCCATGTTAATTCTTCAATAGCATGGTTCCTCCACAAAACCTTAACTTGTGGTATAACCTTGCTGCGTAGGACATGTTCTTTCCTATCCAAGATCTTAACAGGTACATCCTCGTACGTTAAATCTTCTGCTATCTCATCTGCTTCTAACTCAATTATGTGGTTCAGGTCTTTCACATATTTACGAAGCATAGATA
This sequence comes from Panax notoginseng, assembly GCA_016801055.1. Classification (NCBI taxonomy): domain Eukaryota; kingdom Viridiplantae; phylum Streptophyta; class Magnoliopsida; order Apiales; family Araliaceae; genus Panax; species Panax notoginseng. The sequence goes on along the minus strand of CM029016.1, from coordinate 182,989,790 downwards.
TGTGAAAAACATTATGAACACGAGACATGATTAGAGGTAATGCGAGTCTATAGGCCACATTTCCTATTCGGTCAAGAATCTCAAATGAACCAACAAATCGTGGATTGAGCTTTCCTCTCTTCCTAAATCTTGTAACACCCTTCCATGGAGAAATACGAAACAATACATGATCCCTAATATCAAAATTCACGTCCTTTCGATGAAGATCCGCATAACTCTTTTGTCGATTCTATGTCGTTTGTATACGTTGTCGAATCATTTGGATTTTCTCTGTAGTCATACGTACTAATTTCGGTCCCAACAACGTTGCTTCACCCACCTCGTCCCAGTATACCGGAGAACGATATTTTATTCCATACAACGCCTCAAATGGAGCTATGCCTATACTTGCTTGATAACTGTTGTTATAGGAGAATTCCACCAATGGCAAGTACTTATCCCAACTCCCTTTGAAATCTAGGACACAGAGTCTTAATAGTCCTCTCTGATTTCCCGTCCGTTTGAGGATGGTATGCCGAACTGAATCATAAATTCGTGACCATAGCTTTCTGCAAGCTAACCCAAAATCGTAAAATGAATCTTGGGTCACGATCTGAAACTATGGATTCTTGCATGCCATGCAATCTCATAATCTCATTCACGTACATACGAGCAAGACGTTTAAGGGAATAAGTCTCCCGTATAGGCAAGAAATGAGCAGACTTGGTTAATCTATCAACAATAACCCAAATCGCATCTATGCCTTGAGAAACCTTGGGAAGACCTGTAACGAAATCTATGGTAATGTGTTTCCACTTCCATTTTAGAATATCAAGTGGTTGCAATGGACTCTTTGGCACTTGATGCTCTGCCTTTACACGTTGACAAGTTAAACGTCTCGAGATAAACTCCGCGATCTCTCTCTTCAAATTGCTCCACCAAAATGTATGTCGAAGATCATGATACATTTTGGTACTCCCAAGATGGATTACAAACGGTGTGTTGTGTGCCTCCATCATAATTTTATGCTTCAAGTCAAAATCGTTAGGAACACAAAGTCTGGAGTTGACTCGAAGTATTCTCTCTTTATCGATTCTTGCTTCTGAAATAGCTCCTTCTTGCACTTTCTTCTTCATACACATCAGCACCAGGTCTGTAGTTTGAGCAGCTTTAACTTTATCGATTAAAGTCGGTTCTACTCGTACGTTTGATATCATCACATGGGTACTTGGAGCCTTTACCTCTATCTCCATCTTTTGCAAGTCATATAAAATGGGCCTGTGTTAACAATATCGCACTCGTACCCACATATGATCTTCTACTCAATGCATAAGTTACTACGTTCGCTTTTCCAGTATGGTATTGGATGGTATGATCGTAATCTTTCAACAGCTCGAGCCAACGTCGTTGCCGCATATTCAGTTCATTTTGGGTGAAAAAATATTTAAGGCTTTTATGATCTGTATAGATCTCCACTTTCTCCCCATACAGGTAGTGTCTCCAAATCTTGAACGCGAAAATGACTGCTGCCAACTCCAGATCATGAGTAGGATAATTCCCCTCATATTCTTTGAGTTGTAGCGAGGCATAGGCTATGACTTTTCTATGTTACATGAGAACGCATCCTAACCCTTTGCCTGAAGCATCACTTTAGGTAACAAATCCATCCGAACCAGATGGTATTGTCAGAACAGGTGCCGAAATGAGTCTCCTCTTGAGCTCTTGGAAACTCTTCTCGCATTCTTCATTCCGTACAAATTTTGTATCTTTCCGAGTCAGCTGAGTTAATGGAGTAGCGATTCTAGAAAATCCTTCCATGAATCTCCGATAATAACCAGCTAAGCCTAAAAAGCTACGTACTTCGGTTGCTCCCAACTTTGTATTGCTTCAATCTTCACCGGGTCAACAGATACTCCATGTTTTGACACCACGTGCCCCAGGAATGCTACTTCCTCAAGCCGGAACTCGTATTTCTTTAGCTTTCCATATAGCTTGTTATCGCGAAGCCTTTGAAGTACCAGCTTCAAATGGTGCTCATGATCTTCACGGCTTTTGGAATAGATAAGGATGTCATCAATAAAACAATAATGAATTGATCCAAATATTCTTTGAACACACGGTTCATCATATTCATGAAAGCAGCAGGAGCATTAGTCAATCCAAAAGATATGACTAGGAATTCATAATGCCCGTACCGAGTTCTGAAGGCAGTCTTCGGAATATCCCCAGTTTTAATCTTCAGCTGATGATGTCTAGAAGGAAAATCGATCTTTGAAAAGAATTATGCTCCTTATAACTGGTCGAACAGGTCATCAATACGAGGTAGCGGATACCTATTCTTGATGGTGTCATGGTTCAATTCCCGATAGTCGATATAAAGTCGCATACTCCTGTCTTTCTTCTTTACGAATAAAACAGGAGCACCCCAAGGAGATGTACTAAGATAAATGAAACCGATGTCTAACAACTCCTGTAATTGGACCTTTAACTCCTGGAGTTCAATAGGAGCAATTCGATATGGGGTTTTAGAAATAGGCTTTGTACCAGGTTGAAGGTTAATAAAGAATTCAACATCACGTTCTAGAGGTAGACCGGGAAGTTCTTCAGGAAATACATCTAGAAATTCACTAACAATAGAAATATTATTCAAATATGACGTGTTTTTGTTCAGGTCCGTGACATGGGCTAAGAAAGCTTGACATCTATTTTTCAATAAACGAATAGCTTTATGGCTTGATATGACAGTGATTGACTTTAGTGGTTTGGTAGCTTGAATTCGTATAACAGGTTGGTTAGGAATATAAAAACTAACAACCTTACAAAATAATCAATTTTGGTATGATGAATAGTTAACCAATTAATCCCTAAAATTACATCAAATGCAAGTATTTTCAACAAAATAAGATCGACAAGTAATGTGATGGTACCAACTTGGATCAAGCAAGATTTATAAACAATAGATGTAACGAAAGTTTCTCCTAACGGAGTTTCAACAGATAAGTCAAAGTCTAATTTCTCCGGAGTCAAGTTCAAATGTTGAGCACAAGCAATAGAGATAAAAGAATGGGTAGAACCGGTATCTAATAAGGTATAAACTTCGCAATAAATTATGATTAGCATACTCGTGATCACCTCATTCGAGTTCCTCGCGTTTTGGACAGTCACGACAAACGCTCTTCCATAAACCGCTGACTTTGACTTGTCCGGAACAGCCTTCAGACTCATCATTCCCGCCGGACTTGGTTTCGTTACAAGACAATCTCTAGCTATATGACCTTCTTTTCTGTAGTTATAACACATCTTGGATTGTTGTGGGCAGTTTGGGCTGAAATGTCCCTCTTTCCCACATTTATAACAAACAACCGGTGCTCGTTCTCCTCCCCTAGAAACAGTTGATGTTTGTGCTGACGTCTTCACGTTATCATTGTTGTACCTTTTCTTCTTGAAATCTCCTCCCGACTAGCTTCTTCTATTTTCATGGCCACGATTACCAGGAGAGTGGTTACAGCTTTTATCTGAATGTTTTCCTCCCCGCTAGTTGTCATTGCTCCGATGACTGCTGCCACCGGTATGACCTTAGTTGTGGTCCATCGGTTGAACATACTCATTATCTCGCTCTAATAATTAAGCCCTATTTATAACATCTGAATATAAAGAAAATTTATGAGAGATAATATATTATCGAATCTCGGGTTTTAGATCTCTCAGAAACATCCTCGTCATACGTTCCTCATTCTCCACCAAATAAGGTGCAAACCTGGATAACTCCGCGAACTTCGTCTCATACTGAGACACAGTCATGTTATTTTGTTCTAGTCTGATAAACATTTCCTCCTTCATATGACGAATACTTTTAGGAAAGTACTTATCATTGAACAGCTTCTGAAACGTTTCCCAAGACATGTTGAGTGCGGCAGGCTGGGTACGCTTTACAGATTCCCACCAAAAATTTGCCTCACCATAGAACATAAATGTGGTGAATGGAACCTTCTATTCCTCTGTGCATCCCAAGAAATCAAATATCATGGTAATTTGTTTAACTCACGTCTTCGCCCTGATCGAATCAGGCTTACCCACAAATTCTGGTGGTCACAACTCTTTGAACTGCTTGGCTGTGACAAGCCGCGCGTTGCTATCATTTTCACCCGTATTTTATACACAAGTCTCCCTTGTCTGATTTTGCATGAACTGCAAAAAGCTTCTAAACATTCAATCATTCATCATTTGTTCAGTAGTATTGTTTACATGAGAAATATTGCCTTACTGTTGCACGTTCCCCTGGGTGGTGATTAAAGTTGTCTCCACGGTCTCATTTACTCCATTATTAACATTCACGGCTGCCATTCTCATATACTTCCATAAAACAAAGGTTAATTAAACAAATTAACATATCACATAATATCCCTATATTATGACCGACCAACAAATAAGCTTAGGTAAGACACACTAGCGAAGGATTTACTCGTCTCACCCCTCCTAGTCCTATTCTCCGATCTGCGCCAAAGACCATATCCGTAAGCTCTGATACCAACTGTGACGCCCCAAAAATAGGTATACAACACCCATTCTGAGTCGTCAAATACATGGTACAGAAACAAATACAACTTCATTACTACAATTGTCGTGCAAAATACGACAACACATAAACTGTGAGTTTAAATACAAATGTTATCTTCTAGACAATATCCACACTCAAATAAGTCCTCATTGCAATTATTGAAATACTATTTTACAAAATAGTGAGGACTGCTAACACAACTGACTGGAAATATCACCGACTAGTTCCCGCTATATTCTCGCCTCCTAAGAAAAATGGAACAAAAAGAAAAAGGGTGAGCTCAACTAGCCCAGTAAAGAATATTATGATTAAGATAATATACAACAAATTATCATTAGTCTACAACAGGGTAAAATCTGATAAAATATAATAGACAACAAGTTTTTGATAAACAACTGCAGCGGAAACAGCAATCCATTAGAAGAGTCAAGTAGAGAATGAATTCTACTATCTTCTAAGATTTAAAAGTCTATCATCAATATTTTATCTCTGTAACATCAATCAATATGTATCTTGAATTAAATATTCATCTTTGCACTACAGGCCAAAGATATTCATTTGTATCGCCAGTTGGTCATGTTCATCTAAACACATGTCCAACTTTGCACTACATGCCAAAGATATTCATCAGTTAATCATTTATCTTTGTACTACAGGCCAAAGATATTCATTAATATCATCATTTAGGACTGAGGATGATGAAAAAATATCTTAAAAAAACGAATCCAATGAGACAAAATGACAAATATTAGGGATTCGTACTACAGTTTATCTAAGTTCAAAAACACTTCATAATAATCAATTGTGGAGAAGAATTCAAAAATAAAGATCAAAACTAGGATACAATCAAAGATAGTAACCATAATAGACATCTTAGATAAAGAAGAGAAATTTTTATTTTTCTGTGAATAGTGTCGTATTTGTGAATAGTGTCGTATACGTGAATAGTAATCCCGACACAAAAAGGTAGAAATTCCACAATAAAGTTCATATCAATATTCGGCATAATGATATTGAAGAAAATAATATCATTTACGAAAAAAATAACATCTCTTCCCTCAAAAGAACAGTACTTTCGGCTGAAATATCAGGTATAAGGCAGAAGGAAACTTGTACTAAATAGCAACTGTCAAAGTATCTAAATACTCACAAAATACGCTTGGTAATATAGAGGGAAAGAAAACTTGTTTCTGGTGTGATTTTCAATTATAACTAAGCAACCTATTTATAGGAAAATGCTAGAATGCCAAAGCAGACTAGATAATAAAATAATATTATTATTTTTTCTTTATTCTACGCCCACACTTGCTAAACAAGCTGGAGCACGCCATCATTGAAATATTTTCAGCAGCCCACATGTTTTAAAAAGCAAAAGTGGGTCCCACCCATAATTTTAATAATAACATTTAATTTCTAAAACTTTAATAATTCATAATAAATTGTTCTTTTATTAGAAAATTTTGAATCTCATGTGCTTTCCATGAGAAATTCAATTTTCTACAACTTTGTAGAAGAAAATTTTTCTAAATTTTAAACAGAAAATGTCTGAAATTCACATACGAATGATTTTCAGCACCTCTATTCCTTCAAAAATATTGATACAACACCTCAGCATTAATTCCTTCACTTATAACAATAATAAATATATCCATCATTTATATCCACATAAAATAAATATTTTCTTATCATATAAATCAATAATTAATTATTCACAAATAATATTATAGAATCACAATTATGATAACCAAGTCGTTCCCAGGAAAGAGGGGGCTTTCCGATACGAATTTCTCATTAATGACGTGCAATTAGGTGATCAAACCTCTCATTAGACAGAACTTTCTTAGACATTGTCAATAATGCTATCCAATAATATTATTCAAATAATATAAATTATTGATCTGATAATGGGAAATACTGTGTAGTGACAATTATTGAAATAACAATAATATAAAATATCAACGTAGCAATTATTGAATCAATAAAATAACATATTGAACAGTAATTACAGTAACAATTATTGAGTAGTGCCTTCTTACATAAAAATCAATAATTTAAAAATATTGTGCAATACCGTGTGCTACTGTGCAACCACGCGTATTACTTTAATTTAACCACCGGGTATTCTAACAGTGTTAACAGTAAAAACTATGTCGTTATTTGTAAAAACTCAAGCTTGTCATTTTCTTCATTCTACCGTTTTTCGTAATGGAACCCACAAATGGCTGCGCCGTCGTACGAATATTTCCCGACAGTAAGAATATTCCACGACCAAATGAATATTCTCCGATAACAATGAATATTTTATAACCACTTGCTTATTTTGCAAAATTTGCACATTGCACCCATAACCAAAGCATTATATCAAATTAACACTTTATTATTCACAATAGTAATTAGAGGAAATTTGATTTTATTTATGAATAAGTTGGGGTCTTACAACCTCCCCTCCTTATGAAATTTCGTCCTCGAAATTGACGCACGTACCTGGTATTTCGAAAAGGTGAGGATATCTCGCTTTCATTTTTGATTCTAACTCTAAGGTTATTTCTTCAATAGCATGGTTCCTCCACAAAACCTTAACTTGTGGTATAACCTTTGTGCGTAGGACATGTTCTTTCCTACCCAAGATCTTTACAGGTTCATCCTCGTACGTTAAATCTTCGGCTATCTCGTCTGGTTCTAACTCAATTATGTGGTTCAGGTCTTTCACATAATTACGAATCATAGATATGTGAAAAACATTATGAACGCGAGACATGCTTGGAGGTAATGCGAGTCTATAGGCCACGTTTCCTATTCGGTCAAGAATCTCAAATGGACCAATAAATTGTGGATTGAGCTTTTCTCTCTTCCCAAATCTTGTAACTCCCTTCCATGGAGAAATACGTAACAATACATGATCCCCAATATCAAATTTCATGTCCTTTCGATGAAGATCCGCATAAATCTTTTGTCGATCCTGTGCCGTTTGTATACGTTGTCAGATCATTTGGATTTTCTCTGTAGTCATAAATACTAATTTCGGTCTCAACAACGTTGCTTCACCCACCTCATCCTAGCATATTGGAGAACGACATTTTCTTCCATACAATGCCTCAAATGGAGCCAAGCCTATACTTGCTTGATAACTGTTGTTACAGGATAATTCCACCAATGGTAAGTACTTATCCCAACTCCCTTTGAAATCTAGAATACAGAGCCTTAATAGATCTTTAAGAGTTTGAATAGTCCTCTATGATTGTCCTTCCGTTTGAGGATGGTATGCCAAACTAAATCGTACATCCGTGCCCATAGCTTTCTTCAAGCTAACCCAAAAATTGTGAAGTGAATATGAGGTCACGATCTGAAACTATGGATACTGACATATTATGCAATCTCACAATCTTATTCGCATTCATACAAGCAAGATGTTCAAGGGAATAAATCTCCCGTATAGGCAAGAAATGTGTAGACTTGGTTAATCCATCAACAATAACCCAAATCGCATCTATGCCTTGAGAAACCTTGGGAAGACCCATAACGAAATCCATGGTAATGTGTTCCCACTTCAATTTCAGGATCTCAAGTGGTTACAATGGACCCTTTGGCACTTAATGCACCGCCTTTACACGTTGACTAGTTAAACACCTCGAGATAAACTTCGCGATCTCTCTCTTCATATTGCTCCACCAAAATATATGTCGAAGATCATTTTACATTTTGGTACTCCCAAGATGGATTGCAAACGGTGTGTTGTGTGCCTCCATCACGATTCTATGCTTCAAGTCAGAATCGTTAGGAACACAAAGTCTGGAGTTGACTCGAAGTATTCCTTCTTCATCGATTCTTGCTTCTGAAATAGAACTTTCTTGCACTTTCTTCTTCATACGTATCAGCTTCAAGTCAGTAGTTTGAGCAGCTTTAACTTTATCGATTAAAGTCGGTTCTACTGGTATGTTTGATATCATCACGTGGGTACTTGGAGCCTTTACTTCTATCACCATCCTTTGCAAGTCATACAAAATGGGCCTTTGTGTTGACGATATCGCACTCGTACGCGCATATGATCTTCTAATCAATGCGTCAGCTACTACGTTCACTTTTCTAGGATGGTATAATCGTAATCTTTTAACAGCTCGAGCCAACATCGTTGAAGCATGTTGAGTTCCTTTTGGGTGAAGAAATATTTAAGGCTTTTATGATCTATATAGATCTCCACTTTCTCCCCATACAGGTAGTGTCTCCAGATCTTTAACGCGAAAACGACTGCTGTCAACTCTAGATCGTGAGTAGGATAACTCCTCTCATATTCTTTGAGTTGTCGCGAGCCATAGGCTATGACTTTCCCATGTTGCATGAGAACACATCCTAACCCTTTGCCTGAAGCATCGCTGTAGATAACAAATCCATCCGAATCAGATGGTATTATCAGAACAGGTTCCAAAATGAGTCTCCTCTTGAGCTCTTGGAAACTCTTCTCGCATTCTTCGCTCCGTACAAATTTTGTATCTTTTTGAGTCAGCTGAGTTAATAGAGTACCGATTCTAGAAAATTCTTCCACAAATCTCCGATAATAACCAGCTAAGCCCAGAAAACTACGTACTTCGGTCACTGACTTCGATTGCTCCCAACTTTGTATTGCTTCAATCTTCGCCAGGTCAACAGATACTCCATGTTTTGACACCACGTGCCCCAGAAATGCTACTTCCTCAAGCCAGAACTCGCATTTCTTCAGCTTGGCATATAGCTTGTTATCGCGAAGCCTTTGGAGTACCAACTTCAAATGGTGCTCATTATCTTCACGACTTTTGGAATAGAATAGGATGTCATCAATAAAGACAACAACAAACTTATCCAAATATTCTTTGAACACATGGTTCATCATATCTATGAAAGAAGCAAGAGCATTAGTCAATCCAAAAGACATGACTAAGAATTCATAATGCCCGTACCGAGTTCTGAAGGCAGTCTTCAGAATATCCTTAGTTTTAATCTTCAGCTGATGATATCTAGAACGAAGATCGATCTTTAAAAAGAATTGTGCTCCTTGTAACTGGTTGAACAGATCATCAATGCGAGGTAGAGGATACATATTCTTGATGGTGACATGGTTCAATTCCTGATAGTCAATACAAAATCGCATACTCCCGTCTTTCTTCTTTATGAATAAAACAGGAGCACCCCAAGGAGAAGTACTAGGACGAATGAAACTGATGTCTAACAACTCCTGTAATTGGACCTTTAACTCCTAAAGTTCAATAGGAGCCATTCGATATGGGATTTTAGAAATGGGCTTTGTACAAAGTTCAAGGTCAATAAAGAATTCAAATTCACGTTCTGGGGGTAGACCGGAAAGTTCTTCAAGAAATACGTCAAGAAATTCACTAACAATAGAAATTTTATTCAAATGTGACGTGTTTTTGTTCAAGTCCGTGACATGGGCTAAGAAAGTTGGACATCTGTTTTTCAATAAACGAATAGCTTTGTGGCTTGATATGATAGTGATTGACTTTAGTGGTTTGGTAGCTTGAATTCGCATAACAGATTGGTTAGGAATATGAAAACTAACAACCTTACGAAAAAAATTAATTTTGGCATGATGAATAGTTAACCAATCAATCCCTAAAATCACATCAAATGCAAGTATTTTCAACGAAATAAGATCAACAGGTAATGTGATGGTACCAACTTGGATCAAGCAAGATTTATAAACACTAGATGTAACGAAAGTTTCTCCTAACGGAGTTTTAATAGATAAGTTAAAGTCTAATTTCTCTGGAGTCAAGTTCAAACGTTGAGCACAAGTAGAAGAGATAAAAGAATGGGTAGAACCGGTATCTAATAAGGTATAAACTTCGCAATAAATTGTGATTAGCTTACTCGTGATCACCTCATTCGAGTTCCTCGCGTTTTGTCCAGTCACGACAAATTCTCTTCCATGGACCGCTGACTTTGACTTGTCCGGAACAGCCTTCAGAGTCATCATTCCCGCTGGACTTGGTTTTGCTACAAGACAATCTTTAGCTATATGACCTTCTTTTCCACAGTTATAACACACCTTGGATTATTGTGGGCAGTTTGGGCTGATATGTCCTTCTTTCCCGCATTTGTAACAAACGACCGGTGCTCGTTCTCCTCCCCTAAAAACAGCTGATGTTTGTGCTGACGTCTTCACGTTATCATTGTTGTACCTTCTCTTATTGAAATCTCCTCTCGACTCACTTCTTCTATTTTTATAGCCACGATTACCGCTAGAGTGGTTACCGCTTTTGTCCGAATATTTTCCTCCCCGCTAGTTGTCATTGCTCCGATAACTGCTGCCACCGGTATGACCCTAGTTGTGGTCCCTCAGTTGAACATACTCATTATCTCGCTCTAATAATTGAGCCATGTTTACAACATCTGAATATAAAGAAAATTTATGAGAGATAAGATATTGTCGAATCTCGGGTTTTAGACCTCTCAGAAACATCCTCGTCATACGTTCCTCATTGTCCACCAAATGAGGTGGAAACCTGGATAACTCCGCGAACTTCGCCTCATACTGAGACATAGTCATGTTGTTTTATTCTAGTCTGATAAACTCTACCTCCTTCATATGACGAATACTTTCAGGAAAGTACTTATCATTGAACCGCTTCAAAAATATTTCCCAAGACATGTTGAGTGCGGCAGGCTGGGTACGCTTTACAGATTTTCACCATTAAACTGCCTCACCTTGGAATATAAATGTGGTGAATGGAACCTTCTGTTCCTCCGTGCATCCCAAGACATCAAATATCTTGGTAATTTGTTTAACCCACGTCTTCGCCTTGATCGGATCCGGCTTTCCCGCAAATTCTGGTGGTCCCAACTCTTTGAACTACTTGTCTGTGACAAGCCGCGCGTTGCTATCATTTCCACCCGTGTTTTGTACATGAGTCTCCTTCGTCTGATTTTGTATGAACTGATCTTAGACTATATGAAACATTGACATACAAATTTTGGGAAAACATGGGTATGCTATGTATAAAAATAATGTGGCTAGTCTTAATTCGGGGCCCTGGCTACTTGAGTAAGTACGCCCGAGGGGATTGTCTCTACACCTAGCGCCCTAAGGTCTTTCATGGTCTGGGAGTCGTTGGTTGAAAGCTCGCTAAGGGGTAGCAGTGTGCCTAATGGATTAAGACATTGCACAGTCATGTGGAAAAAAAAAGAAAAAAAAAGAAAAAGAGAAAAAGAAAAGAAAGAAAGCAATAAACACCGCGGGAAAGAGAGAAAATCGCCCTCGTGAGTAGCAATAAAGCAGTAAGTCCATTGTTGAACCTTAGTTTTTGTTGATATGTTAAAACAGTTTGTGTTGCATGAGTATACATGAGTCTTGCTTTAGACTATACTTTTATGTTTGGAGCATTGTAGCATATGTATTCTTTGCCTAAGTCAAGTTTTGGTGAACACCACACACACACACAGCATCTCTATAGCATATATGAATTATCTGAGTGTATGATATTATGCCTATAGTTTGGTTTAAAATTGTATTATTGGATCTGGATAATTCATTAAGGCAAATTGGACTGAAATTCTGTTATGGCTGGAACGATTTGAGACTAGTTTGCATCATGGATTAGTTGCATAGTATTGTAGCTGCATATTCATTGTTCATTAGCATGCATTGCTTGATGGCAAGCAACAGTTCAAGTTTAGGGGTATTTGATAAGTGGTATTTATAACTACTTATTGAGTACTAATTCACGCGAACTACGCCCACCTCAAGTACATTTTCTTGTGTTTTAGTTGCATTTTGCGTTATTTTGCATTGCATTCACTTAAAACTCCTTTTGCCATAAAAGTGCAGGAAATGGCGTACTTTGGTGGTGTTGGATTGCGAGAGGCTATTGGAGGCATGGCTCGAGACTTATGGATGCGTGTATGAAGATCAACTGAAGCAAGGAGACCAAGCATGGAAGGAATGTGCAGCAGGACAAAGCTATAGCAGTAGCAACATTGCAGAACCAAAACCAGAATCCACAGACTGTGAGCCGCGCGGCCGCGCGGCACAATAGTCCTAAGGGCGCGCGCCCGCGCGAGAGGCCGGCTGGACATCCTGACTTACTGTAAGTCTCGCGCCCGCGCGAGAGATACATTGGAGGGGCGCGCGGCCACGCACGATGGTTGCTGTTGCTGAGCTGTTTATTTTAATTTCCAATTTTTAAGGGTTGTAATTGATTAAAAATGATATTTGACTTGTGTCAGACGTATCCTTCATAACTTTTGACGTATTTTCATCATAGTAACAAGGGTTTACACCGGGGAGAGAGATTCCAAAGTAGAACGAAGCCAAAATGCTTATTCTTCCAATTCTTTTTGGGATTCTCTATCGTGGTGGATTATTATTACTGTTTTGCTGGAATTTTATGAGGATTTGAACGTTGTCATTGGTTTATATTTAGCAATTGGGTTTGATCGTTTCTATCCTTCATCTTTTAATTGTTTGTGTATCAATCATGTTTTTCTTTAATCCCATAATGGCTTTTGGTTCAGTCATAAACTAAACTCCATTATGGGATTCTAACGGATTTTAATATGTAGTTTAGTTTCATGCTTAATTTCTAGGGCTATTTTACATATTATATAGGATTTCTATCATGATTGTTTTGCATGTATGAATGCTTGATCACCATTCCTCTCAGTACTTGTGTGGAATTGACAATGAACATGCGAGTATGGATTGTAATCATGTTAGCATACGAATATGGGGCTGTTGTATATGGCTTGTGTATTTTGTGAACCAGATAGACATATATTGTTTCACCGTGTGAGTTAAAATAAGAGCTTGTGCTTAAATTCAGTATGACTGCAATTTCACATAGACATATAGTGATTTTGGTTATATTGATGATTACATGGAGTCTATCATTTGTGGATGCTGTGTAAGTAGGTCTTAGTGCATTGAAAAATGGCTATGACTCTTTTAGTGCTTTTGGATACTTTTCTATGATATGTAAACACTTCTTGCATGATAGTGGTGATCAGATGAAGTATTAAACGAAGTTAGGATCCCTTTATTTCCAGATTTGATTCATTCCATTAATATTCTTCTTTTAGTGTAATTTGTTATTATAGTAATTCACCAATTATAGTCATTAGTCTAAGCATATAAATACAGTGATTTAATTGATGCATAGTAGTTTAAATTTGATAACTTTCTCTGTGGGATCAATAATTTACTTACTCTGTATTACTTGTTGACACATGTATGCTTGCATGAGTTAGAGCTCTTTTATCAGAACTGAAAAAGAGGCAACATGTCTCTACGATCTCATTTACTCCATTGTTAACGTTCTCGGCTGCCATTCTCAAATACTGCCATAAAATATGGGTTAATTAAATAAATTAACATATCACAAAATATCTCTATATTATGACCGACCAACAAATAAGCTAAGGTAGGACACACTAGCGAAGGATTTACTCGTCTCTCCCCTCCTAGTCCTATTCCCCAATCTCTGCCAAAGACTATATCCCTAAGCTCTGATACCAACTGTGACACCCCCAAAATAGATATACAACACTCATTCTGAGTCGCCAAATACATGGTATAGAAACAAATACAATTTCATTACTACAATTGTCGTGCAAAATACGACAACACAAACTGTAAGTTTAAATATAAATAATGTCTTCTAGACAATATTCACACTCAAATTAGTCCTCATTACAATTATTGAAATACTATTTTACAAAATAGTGAGTACTGCTAACACAACTGACAGGAAACATCACTCTACACCCTGACTAGTTCTCGCTATATTCTCTCCTCCTAAGAAAAATGGAACAAAAAGGAAAAGGGTGAGCTCAACTAGCCTAGTAAAGAATATTATGACTAAGATAATATACAATAAATTATCATTAGTATTCAACAGGGAAAAATCTGATAAAATATAATAGACAACAAGTTTTAGATCAACAACTGCAGCGGAAACAGCTGCAGCGAAAATAGCAAACCATTGGAAGAGTCAAGTAGAGAATGAATTCTACTATCTTCTAAGATTTAAAAGTCCATCATCAATATTTTATCCCTGTAACATCAATCAATATGCATCTTGAATCAAATATTCATCTTTGCACTACAGGCCAAAGATATTCATTTGTTTCACTAGTTGGTTATGTTCATCTAAACACATGTTCATCTTTGCACTACAGGCCAAAGATATTCATCAGTTAATCATTCATCTTTCCACTGCATGCCAAAGATATTCATTAATATCATCATTTAGGACTGAGGATGTTGAAAAAAAATCTTAAAGAAAACGAATCCAGTGAGACAAAAGGACAAATATTAGGGATTCGTACTACAGTTTATCCAAGTTTAAAAATACTCCATAATAATCAATTGTAGAGTAGAATTCAAAAATAAAGATCAAAACATAGATACAATCAAAGATAGTAACCATAATAGACATCTTTGACAAAGAAGAGAAAATTTTATTTTTCTGTGAATAGTGTTGTATTTGTGAATAGTGTCGTATACATGAATAGTAACCCTGACACAAAAAGATAGAAATTCCATAATAAAGTTCATATCAATATTTCGGCATAATGATATTGAAAAAATAATATCATTTACCAAAAAAATAACATCCCTTACCTCAACAGAACAGTGCTTCCGACTGAAATATCAGGTATAAGGCAGAAGAAAACATATATTGAATAGCAACTCACAAAGTATCTAAATACTCACAAAATACGCTTGATAATATAGAGAGAGAGAAAACTTGTTTCTGTTGTTATTTTCAATTCTAACTAAGCACCCTATTTATAGGAAAATGCTAGAACGCCAAAGCAGACTAAATAATAAAATAATATTATTATTATTTCTTCATTCTACGCCCACACTTGCTGAACAAGCTGGAACATGCCATCATTGAAAAATATTTAGCAGCCCACATATTTTAAAAAACAAAAGTGGGTCCCACCATAATTTTAATAAAAATATTTAATTTCTGAAATTTTAATAATTCATAATAAATTGTTCTTTTATCAGAAAAATTTGAATCTCATGTGCTTTTCATAGAAAATTTAATTCTCTACAACTTTGTAGAAGAAAGTTTTTTCAAATTCCAAATAGAAAATGTCTGAAATTCACATACGGATGATTTTTAGCACCTCTATTGTAACATTCCAGAATATTTAATTGTAATATTAAATATTTATTGAATTATATAAATATTTAATGGATGTATTTATCGTTGAATAAATATTTGTTTAATTGATTTGATTTTATTTGGTTAATTATTTGTTAAAAAAATAATGAGTTAAGGAAATTATTATTATATTGATATTTCAATTTGATGGTTAATTATTTGTATTGAGTTATGTGAATAAATGATTTATTTAATTAATTATTATTTGAATTAATTAAATTAAGTATGAAAGCTTGATTAAATATAGTGTGACAAATAACAATATTATAAGGAGTATTAAAATAAATTATGTAGTTTTAATTGAGTTTATCCAAGCAAGGCTTTAATATATTAAGTTTTTAATTTTAAAGGGTTTTGCCAAACAAAGCCTTATGACTTTTGGATTTCTAATTTTTGAATTTAAATAAAATAAATTAAAATAATAAATATAGTATATTTATAATATATTCGTTTATTTTAGTAACTGATATAGTTATTAAGGCCATATCAGTTTTGTTTTGTTTACGCATACTTGTTAGTTGTCTAAGTCAGAGCCAAAGAGAGAGAGAGAGTAGGAATCGAGAGAGAAGCTGTGAGAGAATTGAAAGAGAACTTAAGAGTTTCAAGCAAATTCCAGTGATCTTAGCAATAATTACACGCTAATTGAAGGTATGTTTACATAACCTTTGTATTATATATATATATATATATATATATATATATATATATATATATATATATATACACACACACACACACACACACACATATATATGAATTTACGACAATAATTTGCGTACTCTGTGAATTTTATATGTTTAGAATTGTTGCTATAGAATTCAATTATGATAATTATACTACTGAGTACTTATAGTTGTATGTGTTAATCATGATTGGAGTTGTGTTAAGCAAGAATTGTTTGCTAATTTTGGTTAATAATAGAAAAAATAACGACAATGTATGTTTTATGCATATTTTCTCATATAGCTTATGTAAGTACCAAATTTAGTGGTTAATTTGTATGCTAAATTATGAATTGAAGCTTGTTTATGCTAGTTCATTAAGAAACGAAGGAAATGTAATTTGAATGAAGTAATTTGGATAAGAATTGAAATCACAGTGTTCATTTTTGTGAAGAAACTCAAAAAATGGAGTTTTGTATGAAAATATGAAATTTGAGAAATGAAAATAGTTTTAGTTGTTGTTAAATTGTCCTAATTGATGGAATGTGTTAGCAATCATGTTTATAATAGTGTTATATTTATTTTAATTGTTAATTTCACTTTTGTTGGGTGAAATTCGTGTTAGTTGGGCTAAAAATGGCTATTGTTCATGACGTGTTTGCCTCTATCTGTGCACCAGCACAGCTGCGCTGGTGCCAAGGCTAAAAACTGCGCAGCTGCGCTGTGTGTGGCGCAGCTACGCCACACACTGATATGAAGCAGAGCTATCTGCTCCTGCTGCAGAGTTTGGAAAACCTTACCACTTGGTCTAAGGTTATGATTAAGCGTCATACATGTAGTAAGAAGGTTAAAAATAGAACTATGATATGTAATTGATAAATTCAAAGTTTGAATGATTAGTCATTGATGAACATGGTATATTAGAACTTAGTGAGCATGAAGAATAGTAAACATGTGTTGTGAAGGTTAACACTTGTAATTTCTGATATTTGCATGGTATCTTAAGACTTGTGCTAAAATAATAAGTCTAACTAAAAATGCGTGTTATGTTGGAACGTGAATGTTAGTATATTTAATAGATGATGGTTCTAAACATATATGTAGGTGAACATGAGTTTAATATTATAGCTTATGCTCGAGGCAAGTTTCTAAACCTATCTTGTTAAGTTAAGCAAGTTCTTTAACTCTACTCTTATAACAATTATGCAAGTTTCTAAACTTATCTTTTTACATTGAGCAAGTTCTTTAATTCTACTTTTACAATTGAGCAAGTTTTCTAACTCTACACTTTCGTTGAGATAGTTCATTTATTACCTTGTGCAAGTTTATTCTTACTATTGAGCAAGTTCTTGTATCTAGTTGTTTATGATTTCTAAATCTAGATCTTATTCTGATATTGAACAAGTTATTCTTGTCTTTAACTTGTTATCTAGCATGCAAGGTTACATATTCTAATATACTCATGTTGAACAATTTTTATCGTTTAAAGTACTATTTGTTATGCATGCTTAGTACTCAATTCTAAATAACATTGGCTTAATATTGTTCAAGCAAGGTACGTTATGATTGTTCGATGTTTATGCTGTTAGTTTATTCCTAAAGCATGATCTTAATCTACAATGTCAATTCAGTTATGATTATTCCGTAGCATGACGTTATCAATATTGTATTCAACTAATCCTTAGTTGATGACTGTTGAATTCTAAATTACCCTTGAAATGTATCCAAACCAAACTTTCTTTGGTGCGGACTTATACTCTAAATACTGAGATGAACAACCCTATTATTAGGGGATAATTTACGCTTAGCGTTGAAATGTTTGTGCACAATACGTTGTACGAAGGGCTGATCCCCCTAAGTACGAGGAGTCCTTATAGTCTTATGACTGTTAAAGTTGAAGTTAAAAGATTACTTACAACTGTAGACATAGTTCGTGGTCTTATTATCCTCATATATATATATATATATATATATATATATATATATATATATATATATATTCCATATTTTGATTTCAGTCTTTGGCTATTATTGATATAGTACTATTCAATTTTAATGAGCCAATTCATTGGCAGTTATCATTATCTTGTTGATTTATTGTTATATCTAGTGAGCATTTGTTTTGCTCACTCTTGCATAAAAATAATTATTACAGCTAAAGTTGAGAAGGTCGATGAGCCTTCAAATTGACAGTAGTATGCACACAAGCCAATCATGTTTGATGATAAAGCATATACTTTGTAACAATCTTATTCATTTATTAATAAAAAGTATTAATTTATTAAAGGCTTTTAATTATCTACATGATGCTGCTTTATAATATGTGATAAACCCATAGTTTTAAGCAATGCTTTTAGAATAATGATGATGATCATTCTAATGAGATCTAAATTCTTAGAAAGCTTAAAACTAAAATAGTTCACAATCGTTGGATTACTAAATTAGGGATTAGTAAATTCGGATAGATTGGTACATATGTTGCTTGCTCATTAGATGAGGATGATTGATCTTATGATAATTTATGTGAAGACACTAAAGCAAGTATGTAGGTGCTTATTAGAGAATAAGTTCACTGAACGTGGCTCGCTAAGGAATACCTAATGGAGTTTTACTTGCCTGTCAATAGAAATTCATGTAGTGATAGTAGTACAAGTGATCCGTGGACATGAGATCATCATAGTATCTTGTGTATGATGAGTTATACTTTGACTTATTCCTTAAGACCCTTAGGGTATAACAAAGGGTATGCATGAGTATAATAAGTTATACATGGAGATAATGTATGATAAATAAAGAATCTACTACTTCTACTAAAAGAAGAGAAATTTCCTATGTGATTCGATAAATTACAACCAAGTAGTTCTTGGTCAAGGCAGAATAAAATTAGAAAGGAGTTTCTAATTTGCATTATTTGGAGTCGTGCATTTAAGAGTCGAAATACATATAATTAAATAAATTAAGACTTGACAGTAATTGTAAGACCCCAACTTTTATGAATAAAGAATAATTTTCTCGAAATATATTTTTGAATATTATGGTATGGATTTGATATAATGTTATAGTTGTGGGTAATATTTTACAAATTTTGCAAAGTAAGCAAGTGGTTATATAATATTCGATTGGTTAAGAAATATTCGTTTTAACAGGGAATATTCGTACGACAGCACAATCATTGGTGGACCCCACAACGGAAGTATTGCCGTAGTTAGAAAACGACAAAATTATCTTTTTATAAAAATAACGGCGAAAGTGTTACCGTTAAAACTGTTGAACTACCCGGTAGTAAACGTACAGTAATACGCGTGGTTGTATAGTAGCACAAGGTATTGATTATTGATGCTTACGAGAGAAGTCACTTAGTTATACTCAATTATTGCTACAGTAATTGCTGCATCATATCTCTCATATTATTGATTCAATTATTGTCACAGTATGATCTGCATAATATTTTATATTATTAAATCAATAATTGAGACGAAAAAGTTATTCATATTATTATTTACAATATTGACAATGTCTAGAAAGTTCTGTCAAAGAGAGGTTTGGTCACCCAATTGCGCGCCAATAAGGAGAAATCCTTATCGGAAAGCCCCCTCTTTCCTAGAAATGATCTGTTGTTAAATATTGTGAGTTATAATATTAATGATGAATAAGTTCGTGTTGATTAAAGATGAAATTGATTGTTCCATTGAGTGGGAATTATTAGTGTTAGTGAAAATTGACATTTATTTCGATATTAATTGGTGTATGGAAGTTATACTGATTAATCGGGTAATTAATCGGATAAATGAGCAATTAATTGCTATTAATTCACATGATTATAACTATTTGTTCACATGTGTGTACTATTGATTCACATTCTTGTACTATTAGGGGTGGTGGTGCAAGATTGATAATACTTGTATGACTAAGTTAAAAATAGAGGTATAGATGGAGGTACTATACTGTAATTCGTATTTTCACATGTCTAGAACTATTGATTCACATGATTTACTATTAATTGGCATTATTTACTATTACGGGAGGTGGTACAAGTTTGATAATACTTGCAGGACTAAATTAAAAATGAAGAAAATGAGGAAGGTATTATATTGTAATATTTCGAGTCCCAAAACGTGCAATTATCGAAACTATATTTTTCTATAAATAGAAGCTCATTCTTTCTTCATTTCTCACTAATTCACAAAAGCTATAGAGCAATTATTATAGAGAGAAAGAAGAAGAGAAGTCTGCTACCTCACTATTTCAGTATCCAGTTTTTCTAAGGTAAGGGGTATTATTCCTTCTTATTCATAAAGAGAGTTATTTTCTTTCAATACTCGTAAGGGTTGTTATTCCATTCTTTATTATTATGTTGGAATAACCTGTCTATGTGAAGTATCGCATACATGGTGAAATTCTTCTGTTATTCCATTCTTTATTATTCTGTTGGAATAACCTGTCTGTGCGGTCTATCGCATGCCTGGTGAATTCTGTTGTTATTCCATACTTTATTATTCTGTTGGAATATCCTGTCTGTGCGGATTACGCATGACCTGATTCCATTCTTTATTATTCTTTTGGAATAACCTGTTGGTGCGGTCTATCGCATGCCTGGTGATTTCTTTTGTTATTCCATTCTTTATTATTCTGTTGGAATAACCTATCTGTGTGGACTACCGCATGCATTGGTGAATGATCCTTCGTATTCATTCCTTATTAAATTGTGAAAATGATCTGTCTATGTGGATTACCGCATGGCGGATGAAATTTTTTTTACAGTTTCATATATTCTATTATACTCATTTGGTTAAAGTTTTGGCTTCTATACTCTAAGAAATTAGTAGAATATCCTGGATATTTGCGCTTCATCCAGTATCTTTTCATGAAAATATTCTTCTGAGCATTCTTGAATTTTACTCCACAAAACAGTATCATGTTGACAATTTGGACGTTATTGATTTCTGGATAAATTAAATTATAAAATCTTTAAAATTTATCTTGAACTTGTTTTATTGAATTATTATGTCATTGTCATCATCCTTATGTTTATATTGTGATGAAAGTCATCTGTGGCTTACGTGCATAGATGGACTTGGTATGATTACGACCAAGGATTATTCGGTACAAGCATGACTGTAATGTGACGAATGATATGGTGAAAGTCCTCATTGGCCTATAGTTCATTGATGGACAGTTGTTGGTATGATTATGACCTGGGATTATTCGGTACAATCATGGCCATTGATGATTACATGAATATCCTTGGTCGTGGTGCAGGGATGATTTGATTTGATTTATTAAGTTGAGTCTCGGCGATAAAGTTGATGAAAAACTTTTTAAATCATTGAAAATAGTAGATTTTATGCTCTACTTGACTCTTCTAAAGGATTGCTTGTTCCGCTGCAGTTAAACTTGTTGTCTATTATATTCTATCAGTTCAACATTGTTGAGAGCTAATGATAATTTATTTTGCGTTATCTTAGTCATAATATTTCTTACTGGGCTAGTTGAGCTCACCCTTTTGCTTTCATTGTTCTCTTCAGGAAATGAGAATGTAGCCGGGACTAGTCGGGGAATGGAGTGATGGTCCGAGATAGTGTCATAGTAGTCCTCACTATTCTATAAAATAGTGTGATAATAAATGTAATGATGACTACATTGAGTATGGATATTGTCTAGATGACAATATTTGTATTACAACTCATAACATATGTTTTGTCGTATTTTACACGACAGTTGTATAATTAAGTTTTTATTTGTATTTTGTACCATATTTTTGGCGACTCAAGATGGGTGATGTATACCTATTTTGGGGGCGTCACAGTTGGTATCAAAGCTTAGGGATATGATCCCTGGCTGAGATGTAAGACAAGAACTAGGAGAGGAGAGACGAGGAATTCCTTCGCTAGTATGACCTACCTAAGTTTATTTGATGTTTAATTGGTCGGTCAGAATATAGGGATAATATGTGATATGTTAATTAACTCTTGTTTTGTGGCAGTATTTGAAAATGACATCTGAGAATGTTGAGAATAACAATGGAGCACAGGAGACCGTTGAGTCACCACTGATCAATACCAAGGATAATGTGCAACAGGAAGACAATAATCCTCAGGTAAACAACAACACCGACCAAATGGGGAACGACAGAATGTTTAGGAGCTTTCTGCAATTCGTACAACATCAGGAAAGAGAGACTCCTGTCCAAAATGTAGGTGAAAACACTGGCAACTCTCGGACGGTCACTGCTAAGCAGTTCAAGGAGCTGGGACCACCGAAGTTTTTTGGAGAGGCAAAACCACTTAAGGCGGAGATATGGATAAAGCAGATCACCAAGATATTTAATATCTTAGGATGCTCTGAGGAGCAAAAGGTTCCCTTTGCCACCTTTATGTTGCGAGCAGAGACAGATTACTGGTGGAAATCTGTAAAGCGTACTAAACCTGCCGCACTGAAGATGACTTGGGAGAAGTTCCAAGAACTGTTCAACGACAAGTGCTTTCTCAAAAGTATTCGTCACGTGAAAGAGGTAGAGTTCATTAAACTGGAGCAAAACAACATGACCGTGTCGCAATACGAAGTCAAGTTTGCCAAGTTGTCCCATGTTTACGTCCCACTTAGTTGATAATGAGGAGAGAATGACAAAGATGTTTTTAAGAGGTTTGAAACATGAGATACGCCAATACTTAATTTCTCACAAACTGTGTTTGTATTTAGATGTTATAAATAGGGCTCAGTTGTTGGAGCGTGATAACGAGTCGACCCAACCAAGAGAAAGTAGCCGGCAAAATGATAATACTAATGGTAGCAGTCATCAAAGCGGTGACAACAAGCATGGAGGGAATCAACATGCCAAAAATGGTAATCACTTCGGTGGTAATCATGGCCATGACAATAAGAGTGGACATTTCAAGAGGAGGAGATTCAACAATGATGGAAAGACGTCAGCACCAGCACCTGTTGTTAAGGAAGAACGACTGCCGGTCGTATGTTACAAATGTTGAGGGGAGGGACATATCAGTCCAAAGCGTGTTATAATTGTGGAAAATAAGGTCACCTAGCCCAATTTTGTCGAGCACCAAAGTCAAGTCCAGCTGGGATGGAGGCATCAAAGGGTGTCCCAGACAAGACAAAACTGGTAGTTCAAGGGAGAGCATTTGTCGTAACCTCCTAAAAAGTGAGGAATTCGAATGAAGTGATCATGGGTAAGCTAATCATAAACTCTAGCGAAGATTATACTTTATTTGATACCGATTCTACCCATTCTTTTATTTCTCCTACTTGCGCTCAACGTTTAAATTTGACTCTGGAGAAATTAGACTTTGACTTATCAGTTGAAACTCCGTTGGGAGAAACCTTCATTACATCCACTGTTTATAAGTATTGTTTGATTCAAATCGATAACCGCACATTACCTGTGAATCTTATTTCTTTGAAAATACTTGTATTTGATGTGATTTTAGGGATTGATTGGTTAACTACTCATCATGCTAAAATCGATTGTTTTTGTAAGGTTGTTAGCTTTCATATTCCTAACCAACCTATTATGCGAATTCAAGCAACCAAACCACTAAAACCAATCACTGTCATATCAAGCCATAAAGTTATTTGTTTATTAAAAAACGGATGTCAAGCTTTCTTAGCCCATGTCACGGATTTAAATAAAAATACGTCAGATTTGAATGATATTTCTATTGTTAATAAATTTCCTGACGTATTCTCTGAATAACTTCCTGGCCTACCCCCAGAGCGTGAAATTGAATTTTGTATCGACCTTGAATCCAATACAAAACCCATTTCCAAAGACCCATATCGAATGGCTCCTATTGAACTTCAGGAGTTAAAAACCCAACTACAGGAATTGTTAGACATCGGTTTCATTCGTCCTAGTACGTCTCGTTGTAGTGCTCCTGTTCTATTCGTGAAGAAGAAAGATGGAAGTATGCGATTTTGTATTAATTATCGGGAGTTGAATCATGTCACCATCAAAAATAGGTAACCGTTGCCTCGCATTGATGACCTATTTGACCAGTTGCAAGGAGTCAAATTCTTTTCAAAGATTGATCTTCGTTCTGGATATCATCAGTTGAAGATTAAATTTGATGACATTCCAAAGACTGCTTTCAAAACTCGGTACGGGCATTATGAATTCCTAGTCATGTCTTTTGGATTGAAAAATGCACCTGCTGCCTTCATGGACATGATGAACCGAGTATTCAATGAATATCTGGATCACTTTGTGGTCGTCTTTATTGATGACATCCTCATACACTCCAAAAACTGTGAAGACCATGAGCAACACTTGAGGCTGATACTTCAAAAACTTCGTGAAAACAAGCTTTATGCCAAGTTGAAGAAATGTGAGTTCTAGCTTGAGGAAGTTGCATTCCTTGGGCACGTGATATCAAATCATGAAATATCTGTTGACCTAGCGAAGATTGAAGCAATTCAAAGCTGGGAGCAACCAAAGTCAGTGACCGAAGTACGAAGCTTTCTCGGCTTAGCTGGTTATTATCGGAGATTCGTGGAAGGATTTTCTCGAATCGCTACTCTATTGACTCAGCTGACTCAAAAAAATACAAAGTTCGATTGGAGCGAGAAATGTGAGAAGAGTTTTCAAGAACTCAAGAGAAGACTCATTTCAGCACCTGTTCTGACAATACCATCCGGCTCGGAGGGATTTGTCATCTATAGTGATGCTTCAAGCAAAGGGTTAGGATGTGTTCTCATGCAACATGAAAAAGTCATAGCTTATGTCTCACGATAACTCAAAGAATATGAGAGGATTTATCCTACTCATGATCTAGAGTTGGCAGTAGTCGTTTTTGCGCTTAAGATTTTGAGACATTACCTGTATGGAGAGAAGGTGGAGATCTATATGGATCATAAAAGCCTCAAATATTTCTTCACTCAAAAAGAACTCAACATGCGGCAACGACGATGGCTTGAGCTGTTGAAAGATTATGATCATACCATCCAATACCATCCTGGAAAAGCGAACGTAGTAGCTGACACATTGAGTAGAAGATCATATGCGGGTACGAGTGCAATATTTTTAACGCAAAGACCCATTTTGTATGACCTACGAAGGATGGAGATAAAGTTAAAGACTCCAGGGACCCATGTGATGAGGGCGAATATACGAGTAGAACCGACTTTAATCGATAAAGTTAAAGCTGCTCAAGCTACAGACCTGAAGCTGATGCGTATGAGGAAGAAATTGCAAGAAGGTGCTATTTCGGAAGCAAGAATCGATGAAGAAGGAATACTTTGAGTCAACTCTAGACTTTGTGTTCCTAACTATTCTGACTTAAAGTATAAAATTATGATGGAGGCGCACAACACACTGTTTGTAATCCATCTTGGGAGTACCAAAATATATAGTGATCATCAACATACATTTTAGTTGAGCAATATAAAGAGAGAGATAGCGGGGTTTATCTCAAGGTGTCTAGCTTATCAACGAGTCAAGGTGGAGCATCAAGTGCCAAAAGGTCCGTTGCAACCACTTGAAATTCTAGAATGGAAATGGGAGCACATTACCATGGATTTTGTTACTGGTCTTCCCAAGGTTTCTCAAGGCATAGATGCGATTTGGGACATTCTTGATAGATTGACTAAGCCTGCTCATTTCTTACCGATACGAGAAACTTATACACTTGAACATCTTGCTCGTATGTACATAAACGAGATTGTAAGATTGCATGGTATGCCAGTATCCATAGTTTCTGATCGAGACCCAAGATTCACTTTAAGATTTTGGGTTAGTTTGCAAAAAGTTATGGGCACAGATTTACGATTTAGTTCGGCATATCATCCTCAAACGGACGGACAGTTGGAGAGGACTATTCAAAATCTTGAAGATTTATTAAGACTCTGTGTCCTTGACTTCAAGGGAAGTTGGGACAAGTTCTTGCCATTGGTGGAGTTTTTCTACAACCATAGTTATCAAGTAAGTATTGACATAGCTCCATTTGAGGCGTTGTATGGAAGAAAGTGTCGTTTTCCAGTATGTTGGGATGAGGTAGGTGAAGCAATGTTGTTAGGACCGAATTTGGTACGTATGACTATAGAAAAGATTCAAACGATTCGATAACGTATAAAAATCTCACAAGATCGACAAAAGAGTTATGCTGATCTTCATCGAAAGGACGTGGAATTCAATATTGCAGATCATGTGTTGTTACGTGTTGCTTCATGGAAAGGAGTTACGAGATTTGAAAAGAGATGAAAGCTCAATTCTCGATTCATTGGTCCATTTATAACCCTCAATCGAGTAGGAATTGTGGCCTATAGACTCGTCTTACCGCCAAGTATGTCTCGTGTTCATAACGTTTTTCACATATATATGTTACGTAAATATGTGAAAGACCCGAACCACATTATTGAATTAGAACCAGACGAGATAGAGGAAGATTTAACGTATGAAGAGTTACTTGTTAAAATCTTGGATAAGAAGGATCATATTCTACGGACCAAGGTTATACCTCAAGTCAAAGTTTTGTGGAGAACCCACGACGTGAAAGAAATGACCTGGGAGTTAGAATCTGAGATGAAATCAAGATATCCTCGCCTCTTCGATATACCAGGTACGTACCCTAATTTCGAGGATAAAATTTCATAAGAAGAGGATGTTGTAAAACCCCAACTTTTATGAATAAAGAATAATTTTCTCAAAATATATTTTTAAATATTATGGTGTGGATTTGACATAATGTTATAGTTGTGGGTAATATTTACAAATTTTGTAAAGTAAGCAAGTGGTTATATAATATTCGATTGGTCGGGGAATATTCGTTTTAACAGGAAATATTCGTACGACGGCACAATCATTGGTGGACCCCACAACGGAAGTATTGTCGTAGTTAGAAAACGACATAATTATCTTTTTATAAAAATAACGGCGAAAGTGTTACCGTTAAAACTGTTGAACTACTCGGTAGTAAAAGTACAGTAATACGCGCGGTTGCATAGTAGCACACGGTCTTGATTATTGACGCTTACGTGAGAAGTCACTTAGTTATACTTAATTATTGCTATAGTAATTGCTGCATTATATCTCTCATTTTATTGATTCAATTATTGTCACAGTATTATCTGTATAATATTTATATTATTAAATCAATAATTGAGACGACAAAGTTATTTATATTATTATTTATAATATTGACAATGTCTACAAAGTTCTGTCAAGGAGAGGTTTGGTCACCTAATTGCACGCCAATAAGGAGAAATCCTTATCGGAAAGCCCCCTCTTTCATGAGAATGATCTAGTTATTAAATATTGTGAGTTATGAAATTAATGA
Organism: Panax notoginseng; assembly: GCA_016801055.1. Lineage (NCBI taxonomy): Eukaryota > Viridiplantae > Streptophyta > Magnoliopsida > Apiales > Araliaceae > Panax > Panax notoginseng. The sequence continues at coordinate 182,962,138 of CM029016.1, read as the reverse complement.
TGAATAAGTTTGTGTTGATTAAAGATGAAATTGATAGTTCCATTGTGTGGGAATTATTAGTGTTAGTGGAAATCGATATTTATTTCGATATTAATTGATGTCTGGAAGTTATACTGACCAATTGGGTAATTAATCGGATAAATGAGCAATTAATTTCTATTAATTCACATGATTATAACTATTTATTCACATGTGTGTACTATTGATTCACATTCTTGTACTATTAGGGGTGGTGGTGCAAGATTGATAATACTTACATGACTAAGTTAAAAATGGAGGTATAGATGGAGGTACTATACTGTAATTCGTCTTTTCACATGTCTAGAACTATTGATTCACATGATTTACTATTAATTCACATTATTTACTATTACGGGAGGTGGTGCAAGTTTGATAATACTTGCAGGACTAAATTAAAAGTGAAGAAAAAGAGGAAGGTATTATACTATAATATTTTGAGCCCCAAAATGTGCAATTATCGAAACTATATTTTCCTATAAATAGAAGCTCATTCTTACTTCATTTCTCACCAATTCACAAAAGCTATAGAGCAATTATTATAGAGAAAAAGAAGAAGAGAAGTCTGCTACCTCACTATTTCAGTATCCAGTTTTTCTAAGGTAAGGGGTATTATTCTTTCGTATTCATGAAGAAAGCTATTTTCTTTCAATACTCGTAAGGGTTGTTATTCCATTCTTTATTATTATGTTGGAATAACCTGTCTATTCGAAGTACCACATATATGGTGAAATTTTTTTGTTATTCCATTATTTATTATTCTGTTGGAATAACCTGTCTGTGCGGTCTATCGCATGCCTGCTGAATTCTGTTGTTATTCCATTCTTTATTATTCTGTTGGAATATCCTGTCTGTGCGGATTACGCATGACCTAGTTCCCTTCTTTATTATTCTGTTGAAATATCCTGTCTGTGCGGATTACGCATGACCTGATTCTATTCTTTATTATTCTGTTAGAATAATATGTCGTGCTGTCTATCGTATGCCTGGTGAATTCTTGTAACGACCCCAAAATCTATACAATTTAAATCCCGACTTCGGTCGTTAACCATACATTCAACCTCTAAATAATAATCATTATTCGATGTTAAACTTAATAAAATTGCGGAATATTTAAAACTTTTATACATTTCCTTTTTTGCCTAAAATCGCAACCATTACATTACATCTCTTTGATTCAATCTTATATCATGAATCGTTACAACAAAATGACTATACAAAGTCTTACAGCATAACTAAATATCCATATACATTGGACAGCTCAACTTACAATTCAACAACATGTTACGTTCAAAATATGAAATACATTTCTCATAAAAACATAAGTAATCTTGTGAATATAGATCTCTATATAACTCACATAGCACGTATCTTTACCTTAAAATCTTGACCTGCAAAAGTGGTTATTTGCAAGAGTGAGCTCGACAGCCCAGCAAAGTCTAACAGTTTTCATGCATCACATAACACATAATAACATGCTCGATATACATCTCATTAAAGTAACATGGCATACATGCTTTTAATTCACATAGCAATATAAAGATTGAGTTCCTTACTCAATCATCATTACTTAGCAAAACAATGCAGTCATATATTGACTTTAACATTTCATGATTCAACAGCATTAATATTCATGCAATTAAAACAGTTCATCAAGTCCACGTAGAAAATAGGAACCGAAAGACTTGCCTTGATCGTTGTTTACCAATAATAGCTTAACAGCTTACAGTTATATGCACTTCACGTGCCCTACACAATTATATAATCATACACATCAACTATTAGTCACATAACAACACATAGCAATTGTAATGTAAACTCTACTCCATATCTCATAATCTTTCCTATTAATAAATACACAATGGTCAATTAGATTGTGTTAACTTTTTGACTTATGACTCACTATATTTCTTCTTAGTCAAACTCGAAGTTCAAGTGCTTAAGTCTTGCTAGGACTACTTATTGGTTTTATATTAAACCCATTCCATATCTTATAATATCCATTTCAATGGAATTGAAACGCTTTTTAAGTTCATTTACACTTGGCACGGCGTTTCGACGTTCAATTGTCACACGCCCGATTTGCCTTTCTTGTGTATGCTTACTATGCTTCTATAACTTATCTAATACATTATTTATTAATGTTAAGCATCATTATATTTACTAAGATTCATGTTTTATAACTTAGGACATCATCTTTTATGGTTTGGAGCACTACACATGCATATGTGCATGTCCGACACCCTCCGATTGCCACCGAAACACAACAGTCCTAAAGATGACCATTTTTACCTATCCTAATGACCTCAAATTGAAAAACTTAAAGAACAAAATTTGTAGGTCTACTCGTCCTCGTTCCAGATCATCTTGAATCACCTCAATCGGAGTTCGTATGAGGAAGTTATGGCCATTTTCCTACAGGAGGTCAAAACTGTCCAAGTCAGACTTCTGTCCCCGCGTTGGGGCGCGAGAGGACTAAGCCAAAAAGTGGCGCTGGGGCGCGAGATTGGCGCTGGGGCGCGAATTTCAGCGCTGGGGTGCCAACTTCTGGCGCTGGGGCGCGAATTTGGGCGCCGGGGCGCGATTTTTGGCGCTGGGGCTCAAATTTTGGCGCTGGGGCGCCGAAACTTGCAGAACCCAACCACAAAGAGCAAAACAACGCTACTGTCTTTATTTTTAACAGCAATTAACCCCAATTAACATGTATAACTTATATAAATTACACCTATACACACTACCCAACATGCATATACTAGTTTAAATTACTAAATAATAATCACAGAAAACTAAATTCCTTGAAAATCATATTTTAAAACAAAACTCCATGTTTGACATTTGTTAAACACATTGAACACTATAATCTCTAATAACCACAAATTTGATTACTTTTAAACTACAATTCTCTGTAGTTCATATCCAATTAACATAATCACACTTCAATTTCATAACTTCACAATTAACATATACTAATTTGGATATTTCTACAAACCACTTTCACACGTGAATGTTTACTGTAAAAACTAATTTCTCTTTCTCTATGAACGCTAGCATACTTCTCATATATACATACATGTGCTAATATAACAATTATAATTACAAATACACTTAATATCATACAAAGCTATATATATATCCACAATTCATCTTTTACAATTATTTTACAGAGAACTTTTTGGAATAACAAAACTAAACTTTAAAATAAAATAAGAGGATTAATATCCTACCTTTGATTTAAGAAGATAATGGTTATCCTTTTGATTATCAAGCCTCTTTTTCCCAATTCCTTTCTTAAAAACCTGTTAGAAATCACTCACTTTCTCTCTAGAGTTTTCTCAAATTTTCTCTGTATTCTTCTTCTTCTCTCCTTTTTCTTCAACTGAGTCTTTCTTTTCTCTTCTAACTTACGTAGAATAGTATAACATATATAGTAATAATATATATTAATGATATAATATAAATATAGATATAACTTATATCAGTTATGTAAGTTTTTAAAAATCAAAAGCCATAAGGCTTGTTTGGCTAACCACTAAAAAAAATAATCAATTAATCCTTATGTCTTGTTTGGTAAAACACAATTAGAATAAAGACTTAATAGGCATTAGGCTTTGTTTGGCAAAACTAAATTAAACACTTTTAATTTATTTTAATAACTTCTTTATGACAAGGTTATTTGTCACACTTCTATTAAAATAAATAAACAATTTAATCAATTCAAATACTACTCTATTAAATTACTTTAACACATAAATCATTAACATATAATTATAATTTCCTTTATAATTATAATTTTATTCAACCAACTAACACTTTATTTTAATTACAAATTCTAATTATAAGTATTATAATTCATTTAATCATTATTAGCTCTCTAACTTAATTATTAAATTAAATTAGTATATAATCTCATAACAATTAATTTTCTTAGCTCCTTAATTATTTATTTAATCATTATAAATTCTCTAACTTAATTATTAAATTAAATTAGATTACTATTTCAAAATAATTACTTTCCTTAACTCATTAATTATTTTTTAAACAAATAAATAATCAAATCACATCAAATCAAATACTTATTCAACAATAAACACATCCATTAAATATTTATATAATTCAATAAATATTTAAATATTATAATAAAAATCTGGATTGTTACATCATTCCCTCCTTACAAGGATTCTGTCCTCAGAATCACAACTTAAGTCACTCATTCGTTACAATCTTCCCTACTTACAAAGATTCTGTCCCCAGAATCGAAGACACAAATTACACAAATAACTCAGAGAAATTTCATCATTTTATCTAAATATAGATTTTATATTTCCTACTACATTCATTACCTAACAAATTCTATGTTTCATTTCATAACTTTCATTTGAACTCAATTATATTTTGAGTAATATATATCTTTTAACCAATTCATTTCCTTTTCTAAGGATCGTTATCATAAACACTCGGGATATTACATTCACCCTTTCTTCTAAGAATTTCGTCCTCGAAGTTTTATTTATTAATTTTTATTCATTCACTCTATTGAAGTAGATTTTACATCACTACTTCATTCATTCATTGGCTTCTATAACCACTTTCTTTCCACAAACATCATTCTACAATTATTAAACTTTTCTATTAAAAATTTCACAAATTTCTTTGATAACTCATCCCCTTCTCATTTCAAAATCTCTTTTCTCACTTAATCAACACATTCATCATTCAGTGTCGTATTCTACGACTCACTTTTTTCTAAGGAATACTTTCCTTTTTCACTTCCATCTTACAGAATAACAAGAATCTTCCACAATTGTTCAATAATTGGGAAGTAGTATGAATAACTCAGGAATATAAAAGATTCCAAATCATGCTGAGGGTCACAAGACCACGAACTATGTCCACAGTTACAAGTAATCTTTTAACTTCAACTTTAACAGTCATAAGACTATAAGGACCCCCGTACTTAGGGTGTTAAGCCCTTCGTACGATGTATTGTGCACAAACATTTAAACGCTATGCATATGTCCATAGTTACAAGTAATCTTTCAACTTAAACTTTAACAGTCATAAGACTATAGAGACTCCTCGTACTAAGGGTGATCAGCCCTTCGTACAATGTATTGTGCACAAACATCTCAACGCCTCCGCGTAATCCCCTATAAAAGGGTTGTTCATCTCAGCTTTTCAACATCTGAATCCGCACCAAAACAATTTGGTTTGGCATAACCTCTCAAGAAACTCTTGAATTTTATGAACATCTTTCAATATTTGTCTAGCTGAATCAAATAGCATAGACCTCTACAATAACTCGAACATTAACCGAAATATACATATACATACATACATATGTATTCTCATATCTTAAAGAAATCTCAAAAATCTTTTTTTATGACGTCATGATACCGCACTGTATTTACAGTCCGTTGAGGATTCCGTCATTTGGTGACTTTATCATACTACATCATACCATAGTGGGCTGACGATCCTTAGATCACATCCAACACTAGGTAATACTGCATTGATGACTCCATCATTTTTATCATTTTTGCACCAGGTTACATGATGCATTAATGATATAAAATACATTTTGATATATTACAAATCATTTTTGTCTAGCCGAAGCAATTAGCATAGACATACGAATAACAGTATTGTTGTTAAAACTCATTGGTACCATCATTTGATCCAATGTTTTTCAAGAAAATAAAAGTGTAAACATCAGCACGAAGTCAATAAATTTTGAAAGTCTAGCATAGCTAGTAGATTTAGAATACCTATGCTTCCACTATCAACTCCACTTTCTATAATGATCCATTGCTTAACAGGTCTATCTATTCCTATCATCCTCAATACTCCATTCACACTTAATTATACCCTAGTTCATCAAACTTACCACACGTTATGAGTTCAGGAACTTGCCACAATCATATGAGTTTAAGAACTTATCCTAGTCAGACCATGGGCGTCCATTCGCTGAGGGGTTCAAAAACATACCATATAATTATGAGTCACGAACCTACCATAAGTATGAGTTTTAAGAACTCGCACTTAACCTTATAATATTCTCTAACTATACTCTACCTATCTGTTATACACATGAGAAAAGAATCACCTTCTCAACAGGCATATAGCAAATAGCGCGACACAAACATTCCAATGATTATCAATGTGATAAACTGAGTGCAAGCACAAAATCTTCGCCCATACAAAGGTTTGCACAACTCAACCATCACATGAGTTCTCAATTGAAATCCCACCTAACTCTATCTTTCTTTTAACTTGCTCTTTGCTCGATACGAATTTCTCATATCACATCATCTATAACTCCTCATGAGTTATCTCGTACTATTTCATAGTACACCATCTTCATAGTATTAAGCTATAATTATTCAAACATTACAGACCATCTTTCTTTTATAACTTAAACAGATCACGTCGTGACCTTATTCTATAATCATCTCTCTTAAAATTCTTTTGTTAACTCGTGATCGTTTTGTTTTACGATCCTCATTCTTTCCTTTTCATCATTTACGACATTATTCGTTATCTTGGCTATTGGAGTTAGGAAACTCTTATTTCTTATCTTTATATCTCTTCAAGATTCTTCTTTGAATCTACTTGTTTATATAACAATTCTTCCTTTAAGAATTTCTAACTTCATTTACTTCGCTCAAAATTTCATTCAAGTTCTAAGCTCTCATCATATGTGTCCATTTCTACATTTGGTACACATCTAGTCTCTAACAGTTTCAATATGATACGCTGAGTGGTTTCCCACAAACAACCAACAAACTAGGTTCCGAGTTGCTAGTTCGTATATACCTCCGCTCTATGAAGGAATCGTTTAGCCCAGATACCATACATCAACTACTAAAGAGTACAATTGCACCATACTTAGATATAACTCTCTATTCTTAACTTCTTTATCACTCTTCTTATAGACACTGTCTATTTATTATCACATTACATCCTTATTATTGGAGTTGGGTAACCCTACATTCATATTCCTGATAACTCTGCGAGATTCTTCTTTGAATCCTTTCACGTAAGTTTAAATCCCCTCTTTATAAATTGCTTAAATTAATTCTTACTGTTCAAACTCTATTTGAGCTTATTCTTTCATTATCTTCACCTATCTTCTCTATGGTTATAGCCTACGGTACTCCTACCTAAGGTTTATAACCTACAGCTTTGACACCAACTGTAACGACCCCAAAATCTATACAATTTAAATCCCGACTTCGGTCGTTAACCATACATTCAACCTCTAAATAATACATCATTATTCGATGTTAAACGTAATAAAATTGCGGAATATTTAAAACTTTTATACATTTCCTTCTTTCATGCCCTGAATCGCAACCTTTACATTACATCTCTTTGATTCAATCTTATATCATGAATAGTTACAACAAAATGACTATACAAAGTCTTACATTATAACTAAATATTCATGTACATTGGATAACACAACTTACATTTCAACAACATGTTACGTTCAAAATATGAAATACATTTCTCATAAAACATAAGGAATCTTCGTGAATATAGATCTCTATAACTCACATAGCATGTATCTTTACCTTAAAATCTTGACCTGCAAAAGTGGTTATTTGCAAGAGTGAGCTCGACAGCCCAGCAAAGTCTAACAGTTTTCATGCATCACATAGCACATAATAACATGCTCGACATACATCTCATTAAAGTAACATGGCATACATGCTTTTAATTCACATAACAAATATAAAGATTGAGTTCCTTACTCAATCATCATTAGCCAAAACAATGCAGTCATATATTGACTTTAACATTTCATGATTTCAACATGCATAACATATCATGCAATTTAAAACAGTTCATCAAGTCCACGTAGAAAATAGGAACCGAAAGACTTGCCTTGATCGTTGTTTACCAATAATAGCTTAACAGCTTACAGTTATCTGCACTTCACGTGCCCTACACAATTATATAATCATACACATCAACTATTAGTCACATAACAATACATAGCAATTGTAATGTAAACTCTACTCCACATCTCATAATCTTTCCTATTAATAAATACACAATGGTCAATTAGATTGTGTTAACTTTTCGACTTATGACTCACTATATTTCTTCTTAGTCAAACTCGAAGTTCAAGTGCTTAAGTCTTGCTAGGACTACTTATTGGTTTTATATTAAACCCATTCCATATCTTATAATATCCATTTCAATGGAATTGAAACACTTTTTAAGTTCATTAACACTTGGCACGGCGTTTCGACGTTCAATCATCACACGCCCGATTTGCCTTTCTTGTGTATGCTTACTATGCTTCTATAACTTATCTAATACATTATTTATTAATGTTAAGCATCATTATATTTACTAAGATTCATGTTTTATAACTTAGGACATCATCTTTTATGGTTTGGAGCACTACACATGCATATGTGCATGTCCGACACCCTCCGATTGCCACCGAAAACACAATAGTCCTAAAGATGACCATTTTTACCTATCCTAATGACCTCAAATTGAAAAACTTAAAGAACAAAATTTGTAGGTCTACTCGTCCTCGTTCCGGATCATCTTGAATCACCTCAATCGGAGTTCGTATGAGGAAGTTATGGCCATTTTCCTACAGGAGGTCAAAACTGTCCAAGTCAGACTTCTGTCCCCGCGTTGGGGCGCGAGGACTAAGCCAAAAAGTGGCGCTGGGGCGCGAGATTGGCGCTGGGGCACGAATTTCAGCGTTGGGGTGCCAACTTCTGGCGCTGGGGCGCGAATTTTGGCGCCGGGGCGCGATTTTTGGCGCTGGGGCTCAAATTTTGGCGCTGGGGCGCCGAAACTTGCAGAACCCAACCACGAAGAACAAAACAACGCTACTGTCTTTATTTTTAACAGCAATTAACCCCAATTAACTTGTATAACTTATATAAATTACACATATACACACTACCCAACATGCATATACTAGTTTAAATTACTAAATAATAATCACAGAAAACTAAATTCCTTGAAAATCATATTTTAAAACAAAACTCCATGTTTGACATTTGTTAAACACATTGAACACTATAATCTCTAATAACCACAAATTTGATTAGTTTTAAACTACAATTCTCTGTAGTTCATATCCAATTAACATAATCACACTTCAATTTCATAACTTCACAAATAACATATACTAATTTGGATATTTCTACAAACCACTTTCACACGTGAATGTTTACTGTAAAAACTAATTTCTCTTTCTCTATGAACGCTAGCATACTTCTCATATATACATACATGTGCTAATATAACA
>CM029016.1:182882732-182952737 GCA_016801055.1 Panax notoginseng | reverse complement strand
TACCCACATATGATCTTCTACTCAATGCGTAAGTTTACTACGTTCGCTTTTCCAGTATGGTATTGGATGGTATGATCGTAATCTTTCAACAGCTCGAGCCAACGTCGTTGCTGCATATTGAGTTCATTTTGGGTGAACAAATATATAAGGCTTTTATGATCTATATAGATCTCCACTTTCTCCCCATACAGGTAGTGTCTCCAAATCTTGAACGTGAAAATGACTGCTGTCCAACTCCAGATCATGAGGTAGATAATTCCCCTCATATTCTTTGAGTTTGTAGCGAGGGCATAGGCTATGACTTTTCCATGTTACATGAGAACGCATCCTAACCCTTTGCCTGAAGCATCACTTTAGGTAACAAATCCATCCGAACCAGATGGTATTGTCAGAACAGGTGCCGAAATGAGTCTCCTCTTGAGCTCTTGGAAACTCTTCTCGCATTCTTCATTCCGTACAAATTTTGTATCTTTACGAGTCAGCTGAGTTAATGGAGTAGCGATTCTAGAAAATCCTTCCATGAATCTCCGATAATAACCAGCTAAGCCCAAAAAGCTCGTACGTACGTCTTCTTTTGCTCCCAACCTTTGTATTAACTTCAATCTTCACCGGGTCAACAGATACTCCATGTTTTGACACCACGTGCCCCAGGAATGCTACTTCCTCAAGTCGTAAACTCGTATTTCTTTAGCTTGGCATATAGCTGTTATCGCGAAGCCTTGGAAGTACCAGCTTCAAATGGTGCTCATGATCTTCACGGCTTTTGGAATAGATAAGGATGTCGTCAATAAAAACAATAATGAATTGATCCAAATATTCTTTGAAACACACGGTTCATCATATCCATGAAAGCAGCAGGAGCATTAGTCAATCCAAAAGATATGACTAGGATTCATAATGCCCGTACCGAGTTCTGAAGGAAGTCTTCGAATATCCCCAGTTTTAAATCTTCAGCTGATGATGTCTAGAAGGAAGATCGATCTTTGAAAAGAATTATGCTTTTTATAACGGTCGTCGAATAGGTCATCAATGCGAGGTAGCGGATACCTATTCTTGATGGTGTCATGGTTCAATTCCCGAAAGTCGATATAAAGTCGCATACTCCTGTCTTTCTTCTTTACGAATAAAACAGGAGCACCCCCAAGGAGATGTACTAAGATAAATGAAACCGATGTCTAACAACTCCTGTAATTGGACCTTTAACTCCTGGATTTCAATAGGAGCAATTCGATATGGGGTTTTAGAAATAGGCTTTGTACCAGGTTGAAGGTTAATAAAGAATTCAACATCACGTTCTAGAGGGTAGACCGGAAGTTCTTCAGGAAATACATCTAGAAAATCCACTAACAATAGAAATATTATTCAAATATGAACGTGTTTTTGTTCAAGTCCGTGACATGGGCTAAGAAAGCTTGACATCTATTTTTCAATAAACGAATAGCTTTATGGCTTGATATGACAGTGATTGACTTTAGTGGTTTGGTAGCTTGAATTCTTATAACAGGTTGGTTAGGAATATAAAAACTAACAACCTTACAAAATAATCAATTTTGGTATGATGAATAGTTAACCAATTAATCCCTAAAATCACATCAAATGCAAGTATTTTCAACAAAATAAAATCGACAAGTAATGTGATGGTACCAACTTGGATCAAGCAAAATTTATAAACAATAGATGTAACGAAAGTTTCTCTTAACAGAGTTTCAACAGATAAGTCAAAGTCTAATTTCTCCGGAGTCAAGTTCAAATGTTAAGCACAAGCAATAGAGATAAAAGAATGGGTAGAACCGGTATCTAATAAGGTATAAACTTCGCAATAAATTGTGATTAGCATACCCGTGATCACCTCATTCGAGTTCCTCGCGTTTTGGACAGTCACGACAAACGCTCTTCCATAAACCGCTGACTTTGACTTGTCCGGAACAGCCTTTAGAGTCATCATTCCCGCCGGACTTGGTTTTGCTACAAGACAATCTCTAGCTATATGACCTTCTTTTCTGTAGTTATAACACATCTTAGATTGTTGTGGGCAGTTTGGGCTGAAATGTCCCTCTTTCCCGCATTTGTAACAAACAACCGGTGCTCGTTCTCCTCCCCTAGAAATAGTTGATGTTTGTGCTGACGTCTTCACGTTATCATTGTTGTACCTTTTCTTCTTGAAATCTCCTCCCGACTAGCTTCTTCTATTTTCATGGCCACGATTACCAGGAGAGTGGTTACAGCTTTTATCTGAATGTTTTCCTCCCCGCTAGTTGTCATTGCTCCGATGACTGCTGCCACCGGTATGACCTTGGTTGTGGTCCATCGGTTGAACATACTCATTATCTCGCTCTAATAATTAAGCCCTATTTACAACATCTGAATATAAAGAAAATTTATGAGAGATAATATATTATCGAATCTCGGGTTTTAGATCTCTCATAAACATCCTCGTCATACGTTCTTCGTTCTCCACCAAATAAGGTACAAACCTGGATAACTCCGCGAACTTCATCTCATACTGAGACACAATCATGTTGTTTTGTTCTAGTCTGATAAACATTTCCTCCTTCATATGACGAATACTTTTAGGAAAGTACTTATCATTGAACAGCTTCTGAAACGTTTCCCAAGACATGTTGAGTGCGGCAGGCTGGGTACACTTTACAGATTCCCACCAAAAATTTGCCTCACCATAGAACATAAATGTGGTGAATGGAACCTTCTATTCCTCCGTGCATCCCAAGAAATCAAATATCATGGTAATTTGTTTAACTCACGTCTTCGCCCTGATCGAATCAGGCTTTCCCACAAATTCTGGTGGTCACAACTCTTTGAACTGCTTGGCTGTGACAAGTCGCGCGTTGCTATCATTTTCACCCGTATTTTGTACACAAGTCTCCCTCGTCTGATTTTGCATGAACTGCAAAAAGCTTCTAAACATTCAATCATTCATCATTTGTTCAGTAGTATTGTTTACATGAGAAATATTGCCTTACTGTTGCACGTTCCCCTGGGTGGTGATTAAAGTTATCTCCACGGTCTCATTTACTCCATTATTAACATTCTCGGCTGCCATTCTCAAATACTGCCATAAAACAAGGGTTAATTTAAGCAATTAACATAACATAATATCCCTATATTATGACCGACCAACAAATAAGCTTAGGTAAGACACACTAGCGAATGATTTACTCGTCTCACCCCTCCTAGTCTTATTCTCCGATCTGCGCCAAAGACCATATCCGTAAGCTCTGATACCAACTGTGACGCCCCCAAAATAGGTATACAACACCCATTCTGAGTCGTCAAATACATGGTACAGAAACAAATACAACTTCATTACTACAATTGTCGTGCAAAATACGACAACACATAAACTGTGAGTTTAAATACAAATGTTATCTTCAAGACAATATCCACACTCAAATAAGTCCTCATTGCAATTATTGAAATACTATTTTACAAAATAGTGAGGACTGCTAACACAACTGACTGGAAATATCACCGACTAGTTCCCGCTATATTCTCGCCTCCTAAGAAAAATGGAACAAAAAGGAAAAGGGTGAGCTCAACTAGCCCAGTAAAGAATATTATGATTAAGATAATATACAACAAATTATTATTAGTCTACAACAGGGTAAAATCTGATAAAATATAATAGACAACAAGTTTTTGATAAACAACTGCAGCGGAAACAGCAATCCATTAGAAGAGTCAAGTAGAGAATGAATTCTACTATCTTCTAAGATTTAAAAGTCTATCATCAATATTTTATCCCTGTAACATCAATCAATATGTATCTTGAATTAAATATTCATCTTTGCACTACAGGCCAAAGATATTCATTTGTATCGCCAGTTGGTCATGTTCATCTAAACACCTGTCCAACTTTGCACTACATGCCAAAGATATTCATCAGTTAATCATTTATCTTTGTACTACAGGCCAAAGATATTCATTAATATCATCATTTAGGACAGAGGATGATGAAAAAATATCTTAAAGAAAACGAATCCAATGAGACAAAATGACAAATATTAGGGATTCGTACTACAGTTTATCTAAGTTCAAAAATACTTCATAATAATCAATTGTGGAGAAGAATTCAAAAATAAAGATCAAAACTAGGATACAATCAAAGATAGTAACCATAATAGACATCTTAGATAAAGAAGAGAAATTTTTATTTTTCTGTGAATAGTGTCGTATTTGTGAATAGTGTCGTATACGTGAATAGTAATCCCGACACAAAAAGGTAGAAATTCCACAATAAAGTTCATATCAATATTCGGCATAATGATATTGAAGAAAATAATATCATTTACGAAAAAAATAACATCTCTTCCCTCAAAAGAACAGTACTTTCGGCTGAAATATCAGGTATAAGGCAGAAGGAAACTTGTACTGAATAGCAACTGTCAAAGTATCTAAATACTCATAAAATACGCTTGATAATATAGAGGGAAAGAAAACTTGTTTCTGGTGTGATTTTCAATTATAACTAAGCAACCTATTTATAGGAAAATGCTAGAATGCCAAAGCAGACTAGATAATAAAATAATATTATTATTTTTTCTTTATTCTACGCCCACACTTGCTAAACAAGCTGGAGCACGCCATCATTGAAATATTTTCAACAGCCCACATGTTTTGAAAAGCAAAAGTGGGTCCCACCCATAATTTTAATAATAATATTTAATTTCTAAAACTTTAATAATTCATAATAAATTGTTCTTTTATTAGAAAATTTTGAATCTCATGTGCTTTCCATGAGAAATTCAATTTTCTACAACTTTGTAGAAGAAAATTTTTCCAAATTTTAAACAGAAAATGTCTGAAATTCACATACGGATGATTTTCAGCACCTCTATTCCTTCAAAAATATTGATACAACACCTCAGCATTAATTCCTTCACTTATAACAATAATAAATATATCCATCATTTATATCCACATAAAATAAATATTTTCTTATCATATAAATCAATAATTAATTATTCACAAATAATATTATAGAATCACAATTATGACAACCAGGTCGTTCCCAGGAAAGAGGGGGCTTTCCGATACGAATTTCTCATTACTAACGTGCGATTAGGTGATCAAACCTCTCATTAGACAGAACTTTTTTAGACATTGTCAATAATGTTATCTAATAATATTATTCAAATAATATAAATTATTAATCTGATAATGGGAAATACTGTGCAGTGACAATTATTGAAATAACAATAATATAAAATATCAACGTAGCAATTATTGAATCAATAAAATAACATATTGAACAGTAATTACAGTAACAATTATTGAGTAGTGCCTTCTTACATAAGAATCAATAATTTAAAAATATTATGCAATACCGTGTGCTACTGTGCAACCACGCGTATTACTTTAATTTAACCACCGGGTATTCTAACAGTGTTAACAGTAAAAACTATGTCGTTATTTGTAAAAACTCAAGCTTGTCATTTTCTTCATTCTACCGTTTTCCGTAATGGAACCCACAAATGGCTGCGCCGTCGTACGAATATTTCCCGACAGTAAGAATATTCCACGACCAAATGAATATTCCCCGATAACAATGAATATTTTATAACCACTTGCTTATTTTGCAAAATTTGCACATTACACCCATAACCAAAGCATTATATCAAATTAACACTTTATTATTCACAATAGTAATTAGAGGAAATTTGATTTTATTTATGAATAAGTTGGGGTCTTACAACCTCCCCTCCTTATGAAATTTCGTCCTCGAAATTGACGCACGTACCTGGTATTTCGAAAAGGTGAGGATACCTCGCTTTCATTTTTGATTCTAACACTCAGGTTATTTCTTCAATAGCATGGTTCCTCCACAAAACCTTAACTTGTGGTATAACCTTTGTGCGTAGGACATGTTCTTTCCTACCCAAGATCTTTACAGGTTCATCCTCGTACGTTAAATCTTCGGCTATCTCGTCTGGTTCTAACTCAATTATGTGGTTCAGGTCTTTCACATAATTACGAATCATAGATATGTGAAAAACATTATGAACGCGAGTCTATAGGCCAGGTTTCCTATTCGGTCAAGAATCTCAAATGGACCAATAAATTGTGGATTGAGCTTTTCTCTCTTCCCAAATCTTGTAACTCCCTTCCATGGAGCAATACGTAACAATACATGATCCCCAATATCAAATTTCATGTCCTTTCGATGAAGATCCGCATAAATCTTTTGTCGATCATGTGCCGTTTGTATACGTTGTCAGATCATTTGGATTTTCTCTGTAGTCATACATACTAATTTCGGTCCCAACAACGTTGCTTCACCCACCTCATCCTAGCATATTGGAGAACGACATTTTCTTCCAAACAATGCCTCAAATGGAGCCAAGCCTATACTTGCTTGATAACTGTTGTTACAGGAGAATTCCACCAATGGCAAGTACTTATCCCAACTCCCTTTGAAATCTAGAACACAGAGCCTTAATAGATCTTTAAGAGTTTGAATAGTCCTCTATGATTGTCCTTCCGTTTGAGGATGGTATGCCAAACTAAATTGTACATCCGTGCCCATAGCTTTCTTCAAGCTAACCCAAAAATTATGAAGTGAATATGAGGTCACAATCTGAAACTATGGATACTGACATATTATGCAATCTCACAATCTCATTCGCATTCATACAAGCAAGATGTTCAAGGGAATAAATCTCCCGTATAGGCAAGAAATGTGTAGACTTGGTTAATCCATCAACAATAACCCAAATCGCATCTATGCCTTGAGAAACCTTGGGAAGACCCGTAACGAAATCCATGGTAATGTGTTCCCACTTCAATTTCAGGATCTCAAGTGGTTACAATGGATCCTTTGGCACTTGATGCACCGCCTTTACACGTTGACTAGTTAAACACCTCGAGATAAACTTCGCGATCTCTCTCTTCATATTGCTCCACCAAAATATATGTCGAAGATCATTTTACATTTTGGTACTCCCAAGATGGATTACAAACGGTGTGTTGTGTGCCTCCATCACGATTCTATGCTTCAAGTCAGAATCGTTAGGAACACAAAGCCGGGAGTTGACTCGAAGTATTCCTTCTTCATCGATTCTTGCTTCTGAAATAGAACTTTCTTGCACTTTCTTCTTCATACGTATCAGCTTCAGGTTCGTAGTTTGAGCAGCTTTAACTTTATCGATTAAAGTCGGTTCTACTGGTATGTTTGATATCATCACGTGGGTACTTGCAGCCTTTACTTCTATCACCATCCTTTGCAAGTCATACAAAATGGGCCTTTGTGTTGACGATATCGCACTCGTATGCGCATATGATCTTCTAATCAATGCGTCAGCTACTACGTTCACTTTTCTAGGATGGTATAATCGTAATCTTTTAACAGCTCGAGCCAACATCGTTGAAGCATGTTGAGTTCCTTTTGGGTGAAGAAATATTTAAGGCTTTTATGATCTATATAGATCTCCACTTTCTCCCCATACAGGTAGTGTCTCCAGATCTTTAACGCGAAAACGACTGCTGTCAACTCTAGATCGTGAGTAGGATAACTCCTCTCATATTCTTTGAGTTGTCGTGAGCCATAGGCTATGACTTTCCCATGTTGCATGAGAACACATCCTAACCCTTTGCCTGAAGCATCGCTGTAGATAACAAATCCATCCAAATCAGATGGTATTATCAGAACAGGTTCCAAAATGAGTCTTCTCTTGAGCTCTTGGAAACTCTTCTCGCCTTCTTCGCTCCGTACAAATTTTGTATCTTTTTGAGTCAGCTGAGTTAATAGAGTAGCGATTCTAGAAAATCCTTCCACAAATCTCCGATAATAACCAGCTAAGCCCAGAAAACTACGTACTTCGGTCACTGACTTCGATTGCTCCCAACTTTGTATTGCTTCAATCTTTGCCAGGTCAACAGATACTCCATGTTTTGACGCCACGTGCCCCAGGAATGCTACTTTCTCGAGCCAGAACTCGCATTTCTTCAGCTTAGCATATAGCTTGTTATCGCGAAGCCTTTGGAGTACCAACTTCAAATGGTGCTCATTATCTTCACGACTTTTGGAATAGAATAGGATGTCATCAATAAAGACAACAACAAACTTATCCAAATATTCTTTGAACACATTGTTCATCATATCTATGAAAGAAGCAAGAGCATTAGTCAATCCAAAAGACATGACTAAGAATTCATAATGCCCGTACCGAGTTCTGAAGGCAGTCTTCAAAATATCCTTAGTTTTAATCTTCAGCTGATGATATCTAAAACGAAGATCGATCTTTAAAAAGAATTGTGCTCCTTGTAACTGGTTGAACAGATCATCAATGCGAGGTAGAGGATACATATTCTTGATGGTGACATGGTTCAATTCCTGATAGTCAATACAAAATTGCATACTCCCGTCTTTCTTCTTTATGAATAAAACAGGAGCACCCCAAGGAGAAGTACTAGGACGAATGAAACTGATGTCTAACAACTCTTGTAATTGGACATTTAACTCCTGAAGTTCAATAGGAGCCATTCGATATGGGATTTTAGAAATGAGCTTTGTACAAAGTTCAAGGTCAATAAAGAATTCAAATTCACGTTCTGGGGGTAGACCAGAAAGTTCTTCAAGAAATACGTCAAGAAATTCACTAACAATAGAAATTTTATTCAAATGTGACGTGTTTTTGTTCAAGTCCGTGACATGGGCTAAGAAAGTTGGACATCTGTTTTTCAATAAACGAATAGCTTTGTGGCTTGATATGATAGTGATTGACTTTAGTGGTTTGGTAGCTTGAATTCGCATAACAGATTGGTTAGGAATATGAAAACTAACAACCTTACGAAAAAAATTAATTTTGGCATGATGAATAGTTAACCAATCAATCCCTAAAATCACATCAAATGCAAGTATTTTCAACGAAATAAGATCAACAGGTAATGTGATGGTACCAACTTGGATCAAGCAAGATTTATAAACACTAGATGTAACGAAAGTTTCTCCTAACGGAGTTTTAATAGATAAGTCAAAGTCTAATTTCTCTAGAGTCAAGTTCAAACGTTGAGCACAAGTAGAAGAGATAAAAGAATGGGTAGAACCGGTATCTAATAAGGTATAAACTTCGCAATAAATTGTGATTAGCTTACTCGTGATCACCTCATTCGAGTTCCTCGCGTTTTGGCCAGTCACGATAAATTCTCTTCCATGGACCGCTGACTTTGACTTGTCCGGAACAGCCTTCAGAGTCATCATTCCAGCTGGACTTAGTTTTGCTACAAGACAATCTTTAGCTATATGACCTTCTTTTCCACAGTTATAACACACCTTGGATTATTGTGGGCAGTTTGGAGTGATATGTCCTTCTTTCCCGCATTTGTAACAAACGACCGGTGCTCGTTCTCCTCCCTTAAAAATAGTTGATGTTTGTGCTGACGTCTTCACGTTATCATTGTTGTACCTTCTCTTATTGAAATCTCCTCTCGACTCACTTCTTCTATTTTTATAGCCACGATTACCACTAGAGTGGTTACCGCTTTTGTCCGAATGTTTTCATCCCCTCTAGTTGTCATTGCTCCGATGACTGCTGCCACCGGTATGACCCTAGTTGTGGTCCCTCAGTTGAACATACTCATTATCTCGCTCTAATAATTGAGCCATGTTTACAACATCTGAATATAAAAAAAATTTATGAGAGATAAGATATTGTTGAATCTCGGGTTTTAGACCTCTCAGAAACATCCTCGTCATACGTTCCTCATTGTCCACCAAATGAGGTGAAAACCTGGATAACTCCGCGAACTTCGCCTCATACTGAGACATAGTCATGTTGTTTTATTCTAGTCTGATAAACTCTACCTCCTTCATATGACGAATACTTTCAGAAAAGTACTTATCATTGAACCGCTTCAAAAATATTTCCCAAGACATGTTGAGTGCGGCAGGCTGGGTACGCTTTACAGATTTTCACCAGTAAACTGCCTCACCATGGAACATAAATGTGGTGAATGGAACCTTCTGTTCCTCCGTGCATCCCAAGACATCAAATATCTTGGTAATTTGTTTAACCCACGTCTTCGCCTTGATCGGATCCGGCTTTCCCGCAAATTCTGGTGGTCCCAACTCTTTGAACTGCTTGTCTGTGACAAGCCGCGCGTTGTTATCATTTCCACCCGTGTTTTGTACATGAGTCTCCTTCGTCTGATTTTGTATGAACTGATCTTAGACTATATGAAACATTGACATACAAATTTTGGGAAAACATGGGTATGCTGTGTATAAAAATAATGTGGCTAGTCTTAATTCGGGGCCCTGGCTACTTGAGTAAGTACGCCCGAGGGGATTGTCTCTACACCTAGCGCCCTAAGGTCTTTCATGGTCTGGGAGTCGTTGGTTGAAAGCTCGCTAAGGGGTAGCAGTGTGCCTAATGGATTAAGACATTGCACAGTCATGTGGAAAAAAAAAGAACAAAAAAGAAAAAGAGAAAAAGAAAAGAAAGAAAGCAATAAACACCGCGGGAAAGAGAGAAAATCGCCCTCGTGAGTAGCAATAAAGCAGTAAGTCCATTGTTGAACCTTAGTTTGTGTTGATATGTTAAA
The DNA here is from genome assembly GCA_016801055.1 of Panax notoginseng. Lineage (NCBI taxonomy): Eukaryota > Viridiplantae > Streptophyta > Magnoliopsida > Apiales > Araliaceae > Panax > Panax notoginseng. The sequence goes on along the minus strand of CM029016.1, from coordinate 182,942,177 downwards.
ACAGTTTGTGTTGCATGAGTATACATGAGTCTTGATTTAGACTATACTTTTATGTTTGGAGCATTGTAGCATATGTATTCTTTGCCTAAGTCAAGTTTTGGTGAACACCACACACACACACAACATCTCTATAGCATATATGAATTATCTGAGTGTATGATATTATGCCTATAGTTTGGTTTAAAATTGTATTCTTGGATCTAGATAATTCATTAAGGCAAATTGGACTGAAATTATGTTATGGCTGGAACTATTTGAGACTAGTTTGCATCATGGATTAGTTGCATAGTATTGTAGCTGCATATTCATTGTTCATTAGCATGCATTGCTTGATGGCAAGCAACAGTTCAAGTTTGGGAGTATTTGATAAGTGGTATTTATAACTACTTATTGAGTACTAATTCACGTGAACTACGCCCACCTCAAGTACATTTTCTTGTGTTTTAGTTGCATTTCGCGTTATTTTGCATTGCATTCACTTAAAACTCCTTTTGGCATAAATGTGCAGGAAATGGCGTACTTTGGTGGTGTTGGATTGCGAGAGGCTATTGGAGGCATGGCTCGAGACTTATGGATGCATGTATGAAGATCAATTGAAGCAAGGAGACCAAGCATGGAAGGAATGTGCAGCAGGACAAAGCTATAGCAGTAGCAACATTGCAGAACCAAAACCAGAATCCACAGACTGTGAGCCGCGCGGCACAATAGTCCTAAGGGCGCGCGCCCGCGCGAGAGGCCGGCTGGAAATCCTGACTTACTGTAAGTCTCGCGCCCGCGCGAGAGATACATTGGAGGGGCGCGCGGCCGCGCACGATGGTTGCTGATGCTGAGTTGTTTATTTTAATTTCCAATTTTTAAGGGTTGTAATTGATTAAAAATGATATCTGACTTGTGTCAGACGTATCCTTCATAACTTTTAACATATTTTCATCATAGTAACAAGGGTTTACACCGGGGAGAGAGATTCTAACGTAGAACGAAGCCAAAATGCTTATTCTTCCAATTCTTTTTGGGATTCTCTATCGTGGTGGATTATTATTACTGTTTTGCTGGAATTTTATGAGGATTTGAACGTTGTCATTGGTTTATATTTAGCAATTGGGTTTGATCGTTTCTATCCTTCATCTTTTAATTGTTTGTGTATCAATCATGTTTTGCTTTAATCCCATAATGGCTTTTGGTTCAGTCATAAACTAAACTCCATTATGGGATTCTAACGGATTTTAATATGTAGTTTAGTTTCATGCTTAATTTCTAGGGCTATTTTACATATTATATAGGATTTCTATCATGATTGTTTTGCATGTATGAATGCTTGATCACCATTCCTCTCAGTACTTGTGTGGAATTGACAATGAACATGCGAGTATGGATTGTAATCATGTAAGCATACGAATATGGGGCTGTTGTATATGGCTTGTGTATTTTGTGAACCAGATAAACATATACTTTTTCACCGTGTGAGTTAAAATAAGAGCTTGTGCTTAAATTCAGTATGACTACAATTTCACATAGACATATAGTGATTTTGGTTATATTGATGATTACATGGAGTCTATCATTTGTGGATGCTGTGTAAGTAGGTCTTAGTGCATTGAAAAATGGCTATGACTCTTTTAGTGCTTTTGGCTACTTTTCTATGATATGTAAACACTTCTTGCATGATAGTGGTGATCAGATGAAGTATTAAACGAATTTAGGATCCCTTTATTTCCAGATTTGATTCATTCCATTAATATTCTTCTTTTAGTGTTATTTGTTATTATAGTAATTCACCAATTATAGTCATTAGTCTAAGCATATAAATACAGTGATTTAATTGATGCATAGTAGTTTAAATTTGATAACTTTCTCTGTGGGATCAATAATTTACTTACTCTATATTACTTGTTGACACATGTATGCTTGCATGAGTTAGAGCTCTTTTATCAGAATTGAAAAAGAGGCAACATGTCTCTACGATCTCATTTACTCCATTGTTAACGTTCTCGGCTGCCATTCTCAAATACTGCCATAAAATATGGGTTAATTAAATAAATTAACATATCACGAAATATCCCTATATTATGACCGACAAACAAATAAGCTAAGGTAGGACACACTAGCGAAGGATTTACTCGTCTCTCCCCTCCTAGTCCTATTCCCCAATCTCTGCCAAAGACTATATCCCTAAGCTCTGATACCAACTGTGACACCCCCAAAATAGATATACAACACCCATTCTGAGTCGCCAAATACATGGTATAGAAACAAATACAATTTCATTACTACAATTGTCGTGCAAAATACGACAACACAAACTGTAAGTTTAAATACAAATAATGTCTTCTAGACAATATCCACACTCAAATTAGTCCTTATTACAATTATTGAAATACTATTTTACAAAATAGTGAGTACTGCTAACACAACTGACAGGAAACATCACTCCACACCCTGACTAGTTCCCGCTATATTCTCTCCTCCTAAGAAAAATGGAACAAAAAGGAAAAGGGTGAGCTCAACTAGCCTAGTAAAGAATATTATGACTAAGATAATATACAATAAATTATCATTAGTATTCAACAGGGAAAAATCTGATAAAATATAATAGACAACAAGTTTTAGATCAAAAACTGCAGCGGAAACAGTTGCAGCGAAAATAGGAAACCATTGGAAGAGTCAAGTAGAGAATGAATTCTACTATCTTCTAAGATTTAAAAGTCCATCATCAATATTTTATCCCTATAACATCAATCAATATGCATCTTGAATCAAATATTCATCTTTGCACTACAGGCCAAAGATATTCATTTGTTTCACTAGTTGGTTATGTTCATCTAAACACATGTTCATCTTTGCACTAGAGGCCAAAGATATTCATCTGTTAATCATTCATCTTTCCACTACATGCCAAAGATATTCATTAATATCATCATTTAGGACTGAGGATGTTGAAAAAAAATCTTAAAGAAAACGAATCCAGTGAGACAAAAGGACAAATATTAGGGATTCGTACTACAGTTTATCCAAGTTTAAAAATACTCCATAATAATCAATTGTAGAGTAGAATTCAAAAATAAAGATCAAAACATAGATACAATCAAAGATAGTAACCATAATAGATATCTTTGACAAAGAAGAAAAAATTTTATTTTTCTGTAAATAGTGTTGTATTTGTGAATAGTGTCGTATACATGAATAGTAACCCCTACACAAAAAGATAGAAATTCCACAATAAAGTTCATATCAATATTTCAGCATAATGATATTGAAAAAATAATATCATTTACGAAAAAAATAACATCCCTTACCTCAATAGAACAGTGCTTCCGACTGAAATATCAGGTATAAGACTGAAGAAAACTTGTATTGAATAGCAACTCACAAAGTATCTAAATACTCACAAAATACGCTTGATAATATAGAGAGAGAAAACTTGTTTCTGTTGTGATTTTTAATTCTAACTAAGCACCCTATTTATAGAAAAATGCTAGAACGCCAAAGCAGACTAAATAATAAAATAATATTATTATTATTTCTTCATTCTACGCCCACACTTGCTGAACAAGCTGGAACATGCCATCATTAAAAAATATTTAGCAGCCCACATATTTTAAAAAACAAAAGTGGGTCCCACCCATAATTTTAATAAAAATATTTAATTTCTAAAATTTCAATAATTCATAATAAATTGTTCTTTTATCAGAAAAATTTGAATCTCATGTGCTTTTCATAGAAAATTTAATTCTCTACAACTTTGTAGAAGAAAGTTTTTTCAAATTCCAAACAGAAAATGTCTGAAATTCACATACGGATGATTTTTAGCACCTCTATTGTAACATTCCAGAATATTTAATTGTAATATTAAATATTTATTGAATTATATAAATATTTAATGGATGTATTTATCGTTGAATAAATATTTGTTTAATTGATTTGATTTTATTTGGTTAATTATTTGTTAAAAAAATAATGAGTTAAGGAAATTATTATTATATTGATATTTCAATTTGATGGTTAATTATTTGTATCGAGTTATGTGAATAAATGATTTATTTAATTAATTATTATTTGAATTAATTAAATTAAGTATGAAAGCTTGATTAAATATAGTGTGACAAATAACAATATTATAAGGAGTTTTAAAATAAATTATGTAGTTTTAATTGAGTTTATCCAAACAAGGCTTTAATATATTAAGTCTTTAATTTTAAATGGTTTTGCCAAACAAAGCCTTATGACTTTTGGATTTCTAATTTTTGAATTTAAATAAAATAAATTAAAATAATAAATATAGTATATTTATAATATATTCGTATATTTTAGTAACTGATATAGTTATTAAGGCCATATCAGTTTTGTTTTGTTTACGCATACTTGTTAGTTGTCTAAGTCAGAGCCAGAGAGAGAGAGAGAGAGTAGGAATCGAGAGAGAAGCTGTGAGAGAATTGAAAGAGAACTTAAGAGTTTCAAGCAAATTCCAGTGATCTTAGCAATAATTACACGCTAATTGAAGGTATGTTTACATAACCTTTGTATTATATATATATATATATATATATATATATATATATATATATATACACACACACACACACACACACACACACACACATATATGAATTTACGGCAATAATTTGCGTACTCTATGAATTTTATATGCTTAGAATTGTTGCTATAGAATTCAATTATGATAATTATACTACTGAGTACTTATAGTTGTATGTGTTAATCATGATCGGAGTTGTGTTAAGCAAGAATTGTTTGCTAATTTTGGTTAATAATAGAAAAAATAACGACAATGTATGTTTTATGCATATTTTCTCATATAGCTTATGTAAGTACCAAATTTAGTGGTTAATTTGTATGCTAAATTATGAATTGAAGCTTGTTTATGCTAGTTCATTAAGAAACGAAGGAAATGTAATTTGAATGAAGTAATTTGGATAAGAATTGAAATCACAGTGTTCATTTTTGTGAAGAAACTCAAAAAATGGAGTTTTGTATGAAAATATGAAATTTGAGAAATGAAAATAGTTTTAGTTGTTGTTAAATTGTTCTAATTGATGGAATGTGTTAGCAATCATGTTTATAATAGTGTTATATTTATTTTAATTGTTAATTTCACTTTTGTTGGGTGAAATTCGTGTTAGTTGGGCTAAAAATGGCTATTGTTCATGCTGTGTTTGCCTCTATCTGTGCACCAGCACAGCTGCGCTGGTGCCAAGGCTAAAAACTGCGCAGCTGCGCTGTGTGTGGCGCAGCTACGCCACACACTGATATGAGGCAGAGCTATCTGCTCCTGCTGCAGAGTTTGGGAAACCTTACCACTTGGTCTAAGGTTATGATTAAGCGTCATACATGTAGTAAGACGGTTAAAAATAGAACTATGATATGTAATTGATAAATTCAAAGTTTGAATGATTAGTCATTGATGAACGTGGTATATTAGAACTTAGTGAGCATGAAGAATAGTAAACATGTGTTGTGAAGGTTAACACTTGTAATTTCTGATATTTGCATGGTATCTTAAGACTTGTGCTAAAATAATAAGTCTAACTAAAAATGCGTGTTATGTTAGAACGTGAATGTTAGTATATCTAATAGATGATGGTTCTAAACATATATGTAGGTGAACATGAGTTTAATATTATAGCTTATGCTCGAGGCAAGTTTCTAAACCTATCTTGTTAAATTAAGCAAGTTCTTTAACTCTACTCTTATAACAATTGTGCAAGTTTCTAAACTTATCTTTTTACATTGAGCAAGTTCTTTAATTCTACTTTTACAATTGAGCAAGTTTTCTAACTCTACACTTTCGTTGAGATAGTTCATTTATTACCTTGTGCAAGTTTATTCTTACTATTGAGCAAGTTCCTGTATCTAGTTGTTTATGATTTCTAAATCTAGATCTTATTCTGATATTGAACAAGTTATTCTTGTCTTTAACTTGTTATCTAGCATGCAAGGTTACATATTCTAATATACTCATGTTGAACAATTTTTATCGTTTAAAGTACTATTTGTTATGCATGCTTAGTACTCAATTCTAAATAACATTGGCTTAATATTGTTCAAGCAAAGTACGTTATGATTGTTCGATGTTTATGCTGTTAGTTTATTCCTAAAGCATGATCTTAATCTACAATGTCAATTCAGTTATGATTATTCCGTAGCATGACTTTATCAATATTGTATTCAACTAATCCTTAGTTGATGACTGTTGAATTCTAAATTACCCTTGAAATGTATCCAAACCAAACTTTCTTTGATGCGGACTTATACTCTAAATACTGAGATGAACAACCCTATTATTAGGGGATAATTTACGCTTAGCGTTGAAATATTTGTGCACAATACGTTGTACGAAGGGCTGATCCCCCTAAGTACGAGGAGTCCTTATAGTCTTATGACTGTTAAAGTTGAAGTTAAAAGATTACTTACAACTGTGGACATAGTTCGTGGTCTTATTACCCTCATATATATATATATATATATATATATATATATATATATATATATATTCCATATTTTGATTCCAGTCTTTGGCTATTATTGATAGAGTACTATTCAATTTTAATGAGCCAATTCATTGGCAGTTATCATTATCTTGTTGATTTATTGTTATATCTAGTGAGCATTTGTTTTGCTCACTCTTGTATAAAAATAATTATTGCAGCTAAAGTTGAGAAGGTCGATGAGCCTTCAAATTGACAGTAGTATGCACACAAGCCAATCATGTTTGATGATAAAGCATATACTTTGTAACAATCTTATTCATTTATTAATAAAAAGTATTAATTTATTAAAGGCTTTTAATTATCTACATGATGCTGCTTTATAATATGTGATAAACCCATAGTTTTAAGCAATGCTTTTAGAATAATGATGATGATCATTCTAATGAGATCTAAATTCTTAGAAAGCTTAAAACTAAAATAGTTCACAATTGTTGGATTACTAAATTAGGGATTAGTAAATTCGGATAGATTGGTACATACGTTGCTTGCTCATTAGATGAGGATGATTGATCTTATGATAATTTATGTGGAGACACTAAAGCAAGTATGTAGGTGCTTATTAGAGAATAAGTTCACTGAACGTGGCTCGCTAAGGAATACCTAATGGAGTTTTACTTGCCTGTCAATAGAAATTCCTGTAGTGATAGTAGTACAAGTGATCCGTGGACATGAGATCATCATAGTATCTTGTGTATGATGAGTTATACTTTGACTTATTCCTTAAGACCCTTAGGGTATAACAAAGGGTATGCATGAGTATAATAAGTTATACATGGAGATAATGTATGATAAATAAAGAATCTACTAATTCTAGTAAAAGAAGAGAAATTTCCTATGTGATTCGATAAATTACAACCAAGTAGTTCTTGGTCAAGGCATAATGAAATTAGAAAGGAGTTTCTAATTTGCATTATTTGGAGTCGTGCATTTAAGAGTCGAAATACATATAATTAAATAAATTAAGACTTGACAGTAATTGTAAGACCCCAACTTTTATGAATAAAGAATAATTTTCTCGAAATATATTTTTGAATATTATGGTATGGATTTGATATAATGTTATAGTTGTGGGTAATATTTTACAAATTTTGCAAAGTAAGCAAGTGGTTATATAATATTCGATTGGTTAAGAAATATTCGTTTTAACAGGGAATATTCGTACGACAGCACAATCATTGGTGGACCCCACAACGGAAGTATTGTCGTAGTTAGAAAATGACAAAATTATCTTTTTATAAAAATAACGGCGAAAGTGTTACCGTTAAAACTGTTGAACTACCCGGTAGTAAACGTACAGTAATACGCGTAGTTGTATAGTAGCACAAGGTATTGATTATTGATGCTTACGAGAGAAGTCACTTAGTTATACTCAATTATTGCTACAGTAATTGCTGCATCATATCTCTCATATTATTGATTCAATTATTGTCACAGTATGATCTGCATAATATTTTATATTATTAAATCAATAATTGAGATGACAAAGTTATTCATATTATTATTTACAATATTGACAATGTCTAGAAAGTTCTGTCAAGGAGAGGTTTGGTCACCCAATTGCGCGCCAATAAGGAGAAATCCTTATCGGAAAGCCCCCTCTTTCCTAGAAATGATCTGTTGTTAAATATTGTGAGTTATAATATTAATGATGAATAAGTTCGTGTTGATTAAAGATGAAATTGATTGTTCCAGTGAGTGAGAATTATTAGTGTTAGTGAAAATTGACATTTATTTTGATATTAATTGGTGTTTGGAAGTTATACTGATTAATCGGGTAATTAATCAGATAAATGAGCAATTAATTGTTATTAATTCACATGATTATAATTATTTGTTCACATGTGTGTACTATTGATTCACATTCTTGTACTATTAGGGGTGGTGGTGCAAGATTGATAATACTTGTATGACTAAGTTAAAAATGGAGGTATAGATGGAGGTACTATACTGTAATTCGTATTTTCACATGTCTAGAACAATTGATTCACATGATTTACTATTAATTGGCATTATTTACTATTACAGGAGGTGGTACAAGTTTGATAATACTTGCAGGACTAAATTAAAAATGAAGAAAATGAGGAAGGTATTATATTGTAATATTTCGAGTCCCAAAACGTGCAATTATCGAAACTATATTTTTCTATAAATAGAAGCTCATTCTTTCTTCATTTTTCACTAATTCACAAAAGCTATAGAGCAATTATTATAGAGAGAAAGAAGAAGAGAAGTCTGCTACCTCACTATTTCAGTATCCAGTATTTCTAAGGTAAGGGGTATTATTCCTTCTTATTCATAAAGAGAGTTATTTTCTTTCAATACTCGTAAGGGTTGTTATTCCATTCTTTATTATTATGTTGGAATAACCTGTCTATGTGAAGTATCGCATACATGGTGAAATTCTTCTGTTATTCCATTCTTTATTATTCTGTTGGAATAACCTGTCTGTGCGGTCTATCGCATGCCTGGTGAATTCTGTTTTATTCCATACTTTATTATTCTGTTGGAATATCCTGTCTGTGCGGATTACGCATGACCTGAATCCATTCTTTATTATTCTTTTGGAATAACCTGTTGGTGCGGTCTATCGCATGCCTGGTGATTTCTTTTGTTATTCCATTCTTTATTATTCTGTTGGAATAACCTATATGTGTGGACTACCGCATGCATTGGTGAATGATCCTTCGTATTCATTCCTTATTAAATTGTGAAAATGATCTGTCTATGTGGATTACCGCATGGCGGATGAATTTTTTTTTACAGTTTCATATATTCTATTATACTCATTTGGTTAAAGTTTTGGCTTCTATACTCTAAGAAATTAGTAGAATATCCTGGATATTTGCGCTTCATCCAGTATCTTTTCATGGAAATATTCTTCTGACCATTCTTGAATTTTACTCCACAAAACAGTATCATGTTGACAATTTGGACGTTATTGATTTCTGGATAAATTAAATTATAAAATCTTTAAAATTTATCTTGAACTTGTTTTATTGAATTATTATGTCATTGTCATCATCCTTATGCTTATATTGTGATGAAAGTCATCTGTGGCTTACGTGCATAGATGGACTTGGTATGATTACGACCAAGGATTATTCGGTACAAGCATGACTGTAATGTGACGAATGATGTGGTGAAAGTCCTCATTGGCCTATAGTTCATTGATGGACAGTTGTTGGTATGATTATGACCTGGGATTATTCGGTACAATCATGGCCATTGATGATTACGTGAATATCCTTGGTCGTGGTGCAGGGATGATTTGATTTGATTTATTAAGTTGAGTCTCGGCGATAAAGTTGATGATAAACTTTTTAAATCATTGAAAATAGTAGATTTTATGCTCTACTTGACTCTTCTAAAGGATTGCTTGTTCCGCTACAGTTAAACTTGTTGTCTATTATATTCTATCAGTTTAACATTGTTGAGAGCTAATGATAATTTATTTTGCGTTATCTTAGTCATAATATTTCTTACTGGGCTAGTTGAGCTCACCCTTTTGCTTTCATTGTTCTCTTCAGGAAATGAGAATGTAGCCGGGGCTAGTCGGGGAATGGAGTGATGGTCCGAGATAGTGTCATAGTAGTCCTCACTATTCTATAAAATAGTGTGATAATAAATGTAATGATGACTACATTGAGTATGGATATTGTCTAGATGACAATATTTGTATTACAACTCATAACATATGTTTTGTCGTATTTTACACGACAGTTGTATAATTAAGTTTTTATTTGTATTTTGTACCATATTTTTGGCGACTCAAGATGGGTGATGTATACCTATTTTGAGGGCTTCACAGTTGGTATCAAAGCTTAGGGATATGATCCCTGGCTGAGATGTGAGACAAGAACTAGGAGAGGAGAGACGAGGAATTCCTTCGCTAGTATGACCTACCTAAGTTTATTTGGTGTTTAATTGGTCGGTCAGAATATAGGGATAATATGTGATATGTTAATTAACTCTTGTTTTGTGGCAGTATTTGAAAATGACATATGAGAATGTTGAGAATAACAATGGAGCACAGGAGACCGTTGAGTCACCACTGATCAATACCAAGGATAATGTGCAACAGGAAGACAATAATCCTCAGGTAAACAACCACACCGACCAAATGGGGAACGACAGAATGTTTAGGAGCTTTCTGCAATTTGTACAACATCAGGAAAGAGAGACTCCTATCCAAAATGTAGGTGAAAACACTAGCAACTCTCGGACGGTCACTGCTAAGCAGTTCAAGGAGCTGGGACCACCGAAGTTTTTTGGAGAGGCAAAACCACTTAAGGCGGAGATGTGGATAAAGCAGATCACCAAGATATTTAATGTCTTAGGATGCTCTGAGGAGCAAAAGGTTCCCTTTGCCACCTTTATGTTGCGAGCAGAGACATATTACTGGTGGGAATCTGTAAAGCGTACTCAACCTGCCGCACTGAAGATGACTTGGGAGAAGTTCCAAGAACTGTTCAACGACAAGTGCTTTCTCAAAAGTATCCGTCACATGAAAGAGGTAGAGTTCATTAAACTGGAGCAAAACAACATGACCGTGTCACAATACGAAGTCAAGTTTGCCAAGTTGTCCCATGTTTGCGTCCCACTTAGTTGATAATGAGGAGAGAATGACAAAGATGTTTTTAAGAGGTTTGAAACATGAGATACGCCAATACTTAATTTCTCACAAACTGTGTTTGTATTTAGATGTTATAAATAGGGCTCAGTTGTTGGAGCGCGATAACGAGTCGACCCAACCAAGAGAAAGTAGCCGGCAAAATGATAATACTAATGGTAGCAGTCATCGAAGCGGTGACAACAAGCATGGAGGGAATCAACATGCCAGAAATGGTAATCACTTCGGTGGTAATCATGGCCATGACAATAAGAGTGGACATTTCAAGAGGAGGAGATTCAACAATGATGGAAAGACGTCAGCACCAGCACCTGTTGTTAAGGAAGAACGACTGCCGGTCGTATGTTACAAATGTTGAGGGGAGGGACATATCAGTCCAAAGCGTGTTACAATTGTGGAAAATAAGGTCACCTAGCCCAATTTTATCGAGCACCAAAGTCAAGTCCAGCTGGGATGGAGGCATCAAAGGGTGTCCCAGACAAGACAAAACTGGTAGTTCAAGGGAGAGCATTTGTCGTAACCTCCTAAAAAGTGAGGAATTCGAATGAAGTGATCACGGGTAAGCTAATCATAAACTCTAGCGAAGATTATACTTTATTTGATACCGATTCTACCCATTCTTTTATTTCTCCTACTTGCGCTCAACATTTAAATTTGACTCTGGAGAAATTAGACTTTGACTTATCAGTTGAAGCTCTGTTGGGAGAAACCTTCATTACATCCACTGTTTATAAGTATTGTTTGATTCAAATCGATAACCGCACATTACCTGTGAATCTTATTTCTTTGAAAATACTTGTATTTGATGTGATTTTAGGGATTGATTGGTTAACTACTCATCATGCTAAAATCGATTGTTTTTGTAAGGTTGTTAGCTTTCATATTCCTAACCAACCTATTATGCGAATTCAAGCAACCAAACCACTAAAACCAATCAATGTCATATCAAGCCATAAAGCTATTTGTTTATTAAAAAATGGATGTCAAGCTTTCTTAGCCCATGTCACGGATTTAAATAAAAATACGTCAGATTTGAATGATATTTCTATTGTTAATAAATTTCCTGACGTATTCTCTAAAGAACTTCCTGGCCTACCCCCAGAGCGTGAAATTGAATTTTGTATCGACCTTGAATCCAGTACAAAACCCGTTTCCAAAGACCCATATCGAATGGCTCCTATTGAACTTCAGGAGTTAAAAACCCAACTACAGAAATTGTTAGACATCGGTTTCATTCGTCCTAGTACGTCTCGTTATAGTGCTCTTGTTCTATTCGTGAAGAAGAAAGATGGAAGTATGCGATTTTGTATTGATTATCGGGAGTTGAATCATGTCACCATCAAAAATAGGTAACCGTTGCCTCGCATTGATGACCTATTTGACCAGTTGCAAGGAGTCAAATTCTTTTCAAAGATTGATCTTCGTTCTGGATATCATCAGTTGAAGATTAAAATTGATGACATTCCAAAGACTGCTTTCAAAACTCGGTACGGGCATTATGAATTCCTAGTCATGTCTTTTAGATTGAAAAATGCACCTGCTGCCTTCATGGACATGATGAATCGAGTATTCAATGAATATCTGGATCACTTTGTGGTCGTCTTTATTGATGACATCCTCATACACTCTAAAAACTGTGAAGACCATGATCAACACTTGAGGCTGATACTTCAAAAACTTCGTGAAAACAAGCTTTATGCCAAGTTGAAGAAATATGAGTTCTAGCTTGAGGAAGTTGCATTCCTTGGGCACGTGATATAAAATCATGAAATATCTATTGACCCAGCGAAGATTGAAGCAATTCAAAGCTGGGAGCAACAAAAGTCAGTGACCGAAGTACGAAGCTTTCTCGGCTTAGCTGGTTATTATCGGAGATTCGTGGAAGGATTTTCTCGATTCGCTACTCCATTAACTCAGCTGACTCGAAAAGACACAAAGTTCGATTGGAGCGAGAAATGTGAGAAGAGTTTTCAAGAACTCAAGAGAAGACTCATTTCAGCACCTGTTCTGACAATACCATCTGGCTCGGAGGGATTTGTCATCTATAGTGATGCTTCAGGCAAAGGGTTAGGATGTGTTCTCATGCAACATGGGAAAGTCATAGCTTATGCCTCACGATAACTCAAAGAATATGAGAGGATTTATCATACTCATGATCTAGAGTTGGCAGCAGTCGTTTTTGCGCTTAAGATTTTGAGACATTACCTGTATGGAGAGAAGGTGGAGATCTATATGGATCATAAAAGCCTCAAATATTTTTTCACTCAAAAGGAACTCAACATGCGGCAACGACGATGGCTTGAGCTATTGAAAGATTATGATCATACCATCCAATACCATCCTGGAAAAGCGAACGTAGTAGCTGACGCATTGAGTAGAAGATCATATGCGGGTACGAGTGCAATATTTTTAACGTAAAGACCCATTTTGTATGACCTACGAAGGATGGAGATAAAGTTAAAGACTCCAAGGACCCATGTGATGAGGGCGAATATACGAGTAGAACCGACTTTAATCGATAAAGTTAAACCTGCTCAAGCTACAGACCTGAAGCTGATGCGTATGAGAAAGAAAGTGCAAGAAGGTGCTATTTCGGAAGCAAGAATCGATGAAGAAGGAATACTTTGAGTCAACTCTAGACTTTGTGTTCCTAACTATTCTGACTTGAAGTATAAAATTATGATGGAGGCGCACAACACACTGTTTGTAATCCATCTTGGGAGTACCAAAATATATCGTGATCATCGACATACATTTTAGTTGAGCAATATAAAGAGAGAGATAGCGGGGTTTATCTCAAGGTGTCTAGCTTATCAACGAGTCAAGGTGGAGCATCAAGTGCCAAAAGGTCCGTTGCAACCACTTGAAATTCTAGAATGGAAGTGGGAGCACATTACCATGGATTTTGTTACTGGTCTTCCCAAGGTTTCTCAAGGCATAGATGCGATTTGGGACATTCTTGATAGATTGACTAAGCCTGCTCATTTCTTACCGATACGAGAAACTTATACACTTGAACATCTTGCTCGTATGTACATAAACGAGATTGTAAGATTGCATGGTATGCCAGTATCCATAGTTTTTGATCGAGACCCAAGATTCACTTTAAGATTTTGGGTTAGTTTGTAAAAAGTTATGGGCACAGATTTACGATTTAGTTCGGCATATCATCCTCAAACGGACGGACAGTCGGAAAGGACTATTCAAAATCTTGAAGATTTATTAAGACTCTGTGTCCTTGACTTCAAGGAAAGTTGGGACAAGTTCTTACCATTGGTAGAGTTTTTCTACAACCATAGTTATCAAGTAAGTATTGACATAGCTCCATTTGAGGCGTTGTATGATAAAAAGTGTCGTTTTCCAGTATGTTGGGATGAGGTGGGTGAAGCAATGTTGTTAGGACCGAATTTGGTACGTATGACTACAGAAAAGATTCAAACGATCCGATAACGTATAAAAATCTCACAAGATCGACAAAAGAGTTATGCTGATCTTCATCGAAAGGACGTGGAATTCAATATTGCAGATCATGTGTTGTTACATGTTGCTTCATGGAAAGGAGTTACGAGATTTGAAAAGAGATGAAAGCTCAATCCTCGATTCATTGGTCCATTTATAACCCTCAATCGAGTAGGAATTGTGGCCTATAGACTCGTCTTACCGCCAAGTATGTCTCGTGTTCATAACGTTTTTCACATATATATGTTACGTAAATATGTGAAAGACCCGAACCACATTATTGAATTAGAACCAGACGAGATAGAGGAAGATTTAACGTATGAAGAGTTACTTGTTAAAATCTTGGATAAGAAGGATCATATTCTACGGACTACCTCAAGTCAAAGTTTTGTGGAGAAACCACGACGTGAAAGAAATGACCTGGGAGTTAGAATCTGAGATGAAGTCAAGATATCCTCGCCTCTTCGATATACCAGGTACGTACCCTAATTTCGAGGATAAAATTTCATAAGAAGGGGATGTTGTAAAACCCCAACTTTTATGAATAAAGAATAATTTTCTCAAAATATATTTTTAAATATTATGGTGTGGATTTGACATAATGTTATAGTTGTGGGTAATATTTATAAATTTTGTAAAGTAAGCAAGTGGTTATATAATATTCGATTGGTCGGGGAATATTCGTTTTAACAGGAAATATTCGTACGACGGCACAATCATTGGTGGACCCCACAACGGAAGTATTGTCATAGTTAAAAAATGACATAATTATCTTTTTATAAAAATAACGGCGAAAGTGTTATCGTTAAAACTGTTGAACTACTCGGTAGTAAAAGTACAGTAATACGTGCGGTTGCATATTAGCACACGGTCTTGATTATTGACGCTTACGTGAGAAGTCACTTAGTTATACTTAATTATTGCTATAGTAATTGCTGCATTATATCTCTCATATTATTGATTCAATTATTGTCACAGTATTATCTGTATAATATTTATATTATTAAATCAATAATTGAGACGACAAAGTTATTTATATTATTATTTATAATATTGACAATGTCTACAAAGTTCTGTCAAGGAGAGGTTTGGTCACCTAATTGCACGCCAATAAGGAGAAATCCTTATCGGAAAGCCCCCTCTTTCATGAGAATGATCTGGTTATTAAATATTGTGAGTTATGAAATTAATGATGAATAAGTTTATGTTGATTAAAGATGAAATTGATAGTTCCATTGTGTGGGAATTATTAGTGTTAGTGGAAATCGATATTTATTTCGATATTAATTGATGTCTGGAAGTTATACTGACCAATCGGGTAATTAATCGGATAAATGAGCAATTAATTGCTATTAATTCACATGATTATAACTATTTGTTCACATGTGTGTACTATTGATTCACATTCTTGTACTATTAGGGGTGGTGGTGCAAGATTGATAATACTTACATGACTAAGTTAAAAATGAAGGTATAGATGGAGGTACTATACTGTAATTCGTCTTTTCATATGTCTAGAACTATTGATTCACATGATTTACTATTAATTCACATTATTTACTATTACGGGAGGTGGTGCAAGTTTGATAATACTTGTAGGACTAAATTAAAAATGAAGAAAAAGAGAAAGGTATTATACTGTAATATTTTGAGCCCCAAAACGTGCAATTATCAAAACTATATTTTCCTATAAATAGAAGCTCATTCTTCCTTCATTTCTCACCAATTCACAAAAGCTACAGAGCAATTATTATAGAGAAAAAGAAGAAGAGAAGTCTGCTACCTCACTATTTCAGTATCCAGTTTTTCTAAGGTAAGGGGTATTATTCTTTCGTATTCATGAAGAAAGCTATTTTCTTTCAATACTCGTAAGGGTTGTTATTCCATTCTTTATTATTATGTTGGAATAACCTGTCTATTCGAAGTACCACATATATGGTAAAATTCTTTTGTTATTTCATTATTTATTATTCTGTTGGAATAACCTGTCTGTGTGGTCTATCGCATGCCTGCTGAATTATGTTGTTATTCCATTCTTTATTATTCTGTTGAAATATCCTGTCTATGCAGATTACGCATGACCTAGTTCCCTTCTTTATTATTCTGTTGGAATATCCTGTCTGTGCGGATTACGCATGACCTGGTTCTATTCTTTATTATTCTGTTAGAATAACATGTCTGTGCTGTCTATCGTATGCCTGGTGAATTCTTTTGTTATTCCATTCTTTATTATTCTGTTGGAATAACCTATCTGTGTGGACTACCGCATGCATGGTGAATGATCCTTCGTATTCATTCCTTATTAAATTGTGAAAATGATCAGTCTACGTGGATTACTACATGGTGGGTGAAAATCTATTTACAGTTTCATATATTCTATTATACTCATTTAGTTAAAGTTTTGGCTTCTATACTCTATAAAATTAGTAGAATATCCTGGATATTTGCGCTTCATCTAGTATCTTTTCATGAAAATATTCTTCTGAGCATTCTTGAATTTTACTCCACAAAGTAGTATCATGTTGACAATTTAGACGTTATTGATTTTTGGATAAATTAAATTATAAAATCTTTAAAATTTATCTTGAACTTGTTTTATTGAATTATTATGTCATTGTCATCATCATCATGCTTATATTGTGATGAAAGTCATCTTTGGCTTATGTGCATAGATAGACTTGGTATGATTATGACCAGGGATTATTCGATATAATCATGACCGTAATGTGACGAATGATGTGGTGAAAGTCCTCATTGGCATGTAGTTCATTGATGAACAGTTGTTGGTATGATTATGACCAGGGATTATTCGGTATATTCATAACCATTGATGATTACGTGAATATCCTTGGCCGTGGTGCAGAGATGATTTGATTTGATTTATTAAGTTGAGTCTCAGCGATAAAGTTGATGAAAAACTTTTTAAATCATTGAAGATAGTAGATTTTATGCTCTACTTGACTCTTCTAATGGATTGCCAGTTTCGCTGCAGTTAAACTTGTTGTCTATTATATTCTATCAGTTTAACATTGTTGAGGGCTAATGATAATTTATTCTGCATTATCTTAGTCATAATATTTCTTACTAGGTTAGTTGAGCTCCCTCTTTTACTTTCATTGTTCTCTTCAGAAAATGGGAACATAGCTGGGGCTAGTCGGGGAATGGAGTGATGGTCCGAGATGGTGTCATAGTAGTCCTCACTATTCTATAAAATAGTGTAATAATAAATGTAATGAGGACTCCATTAAGTGTGGAAATTGTCTAGATTATAATATTTGTATTAAAACTCATAGCATATGTTTTGTCGTATTTTACACGACAGTTGTATAATTATGTTTTTATTTATATTTTGTACCATATTTTTGGTGACTCAAGATGGGTAATGTATACCTATTTTGGGGGCGTCACAGTAATTCCATGTCTTATATTTAATTGGGACATTGTATGGTGGAAGGAATGCATTGTACGGTAACTATTTATTCAAAGGTTCTTTTATGATTAATGTTTAAATCAATATTATCTAGAAAGTCGTTAATCGCTAGGGAGGCTTATCCCTATTGTAGAATAAATATTATTTATTTAAATAAATAAATAGTTTAATTTATTTATTTAAATAAGATTGGAATTGTTCTAATTGATTTATTCACAACCGGTTTAATATAGAGAACCTAAAGGGTCACACCATTAAAGGAATAATAATTACTTAAGAAGTTAATGGAATAATCGTAATAATAAGTTAAGTATATTTAATTTAATTTATGGTGATGGAATAAATTAAATAGCTTAATATTTATTATTTGATATTTTGGAAGTATTAAATATAAATTAATAAGAGGAGTCTTATTATTATTAATACTATTACTATTATTTAATTCCTAGAGGAGTTTGGGAATTAATTATTAAAAGTACTCTCATATATCCTAATAAGATTAAGAGGCTAATTAATTAAAAGATTTTAATTAATTATTCATAATAAGAGTGGGAGCCTAATTAATTAAAAGAGTTTAATTAATTGAAATAAAACTCAATTCCTTAATTGTTAAGGAGGATTGCCCACATCTATAAATAAGAGGAGTCTTATTATGGATGGGTGGCGGTTGTTGACTTTTTAACAACGTACTTGATTCCAATAGTTGGGAGACTACACCCTTTTCTATGAGAGATAAAAAGGATTTTGTCAAACACATATCTTCTTGAATTTTTTTTGTTCCTTAGTGGGTCACCTCTAGAGGCCAAACACTTGGGTGGCTAACGTTGATCAAAGGAAGGAACCAAACCAGGTGGATTCAAGTTGAACGTGAAAAAGATTTGGAGGTGAACTTGTACCTGATGAAGCTCGAATCTTCAAGGATATGATTCTTGTTCTTTATCTTTTCGTTTAATTAATAATTATACATAAAGGATGATTCAGGTATATGGTTTGTAAAATTTTAAAACTCTGTTTTTCCGCGTTTTCGCTTACTTTGTGCAATTTGATTGCGTTCATGAATATTACAAACATAACAGTGGTATCAGAGTCAAACCTTCATGCGAATTATTAATTATTTTAATTTGATATGTATATTGATATGTGTTTAGAACAATTTAATTGGGAATAATTTGTTGTATAAAATTAAAAAAAGGGGGGGTCGAAATAAATTTGCAAAGTTTGTTGAAAATAAATTTCGGTAAATCTTTAGAATTTTCGTGGAAGCCTGTTAAGGTGATAATCATGTGATTTGTATTTCGCTATATATATATATATATATATATATATATATATATATATATATATATATATATATATATATATATATATATATAATAACTTTTTTCGTGATTCATGTGGAAGGGATATTCAAAGTGATATCACGTGGCCTATATGTATGATATGGGCATTAGCATTCTAAAGTCACCTGGAGAAGTTTTTTTTTTTTTAAAAAAAGCTACGGTTATTATACATATATATATATATATATATATATATATATATATATATATATATATATATATATTCTTAGTTATTTTATAATTAAAATAAAAAGTTTATTTTAATCTTAAAATAAAAAAGTTTATTTTAATTTTAAAATTAAATTTCATGCTAACTAATTAGAGCTGGAATTGGATTTCATGATAATTAATTGGAGTTAAAATTAGATTCCATGTTTTCTTAAATAAAGGAGTTTATTTAGATATGAAATAAGATTTCATGTTATTCTAAATAATGAAGTTTATTTGTGAATAGGAAAGAGAATCCATATTTCCTTAAATAAAGGAGTTTATTTAGATATGGGATATGATTTCATATTATTCAAAATAAAGGCGTTTATTTGTGAATAAGAAAGAGAATCCATTTTTCATTTAATAAAGAAGTTTTTTTACTTGTAATTGGATTCCATAATTAATTAAAATAAAGGAGTTTATTTTGATTAAAGAATTTGATTAAAATAAAATAGTTTATCTTATTCAAAATTGGATAAATTAAAATAAAAGAGGATTATTTTGATTTAAATTTGGATTAAAATAAAGGAGTTTATTTTGATTCAAAATTAAATTTTATGCTAACTAAATTTTTCCATGAAATGATATCAATATATATATTGAATGCTTATTATTCATGAGATAAATGTTATTCATTGATGCATATGGTGATGTGTATGATAATAAATGAGATTGATTATGGACTATTGACCAATATGATTAGATTTTATTTTAGTTGGATGTTTGAATGTATGAGTTTTATTAAATGGGGTCTGCGTACCTCGTCTTCTTTAATTTTTCTTAATGTCAATTCTATCTCACTCATATGTACTTCCCTTTGACTGCTGATCAAGGTTTCTATTTATTTAAATAGTTTCGTAATAGGAATAATTAGAATTAATTTTGGAGAATTGGAGATCAAGGAGCAAAGAGCGCTTGAAGACCCGTTTGTAATGGAGCTTAGGATTTACATGTAATACTTACATTTAAATTTAATTCTTGCACCCTAGGTTTGACCTTTTGGTTCACTTGGTGGTTCTTGTGAACCAAACTAGAATAAAGTCCATAATCAATCCGGCTAGAATATATTATTTTATGTGTGCATGCTTATACTATATATATATATATATATATATATATATATATATATATATATATGTGTGTGTGTGTGTGTGTGTGTGTGTGTGTGTGTGTGCATGCGCGCTAAACAAGATGAGATAAATTAATAACAAAACCCTCAAATATTTTTTATTAAATTGTAACGTTCAAAGATATTTGGAATATCAAACGTCGCCTTCTAGCATGATAGAAACAATAGAGTATTGAATATTTAATATGAGTTTGTTGAGCATACACAAGGCAAGTGTTAAATATTTAAGATGTTATTTTTATTACATATGATGTTTATAAGGAATTGAACATTACTGCTTTGTTGTGCACACACAAAGGCTGTAGTTTTCTCTTTACTTATATGGAAATGCTGGGTCTGACTTAACTTAAATCATTTTAGTTCGGATGTGCACACACTTGACCATTATGATATAAGAGGCAAAATACAAGGAGTTGAATAGTTAATGTAATTGACAAGAGTTGTCTACCTATTTATTTATATATAGTTTGTTGTGCACACACAGGGCTATATACATTTGAAATGAGATCCTTATTCTCACTAGCATATCTTTAATTAGATATCGCCGAACTATATAAATTGAGGGTAATATAGTTCGATAAAAATAGTGAGAGATACCAAATAAAATAATACCTAAATTATTTTGGTAATTAATAAAAGAGTGTATGCTAAAATGTTGTTAATTAATCGGACCGAATTACTCGGATTAGTTAATGAATTTGAGAATAGTTCTCATGGTTGAAAAGCTATCTTATGTCCTTAATACGCCTATCCCTGCAATGGTTGCAGATAATGCCTCTGAGGAAGAGATTGCTACTTTTAGAAAGTCGCAAGATGATGCACAGTTGGCTCAATGCATCATGCTTGCATCCATGAGTAACAAGCTTCATCGTCAGCATGAAACTATGGATGCTCTTACTATACTCCTTCACGTCAAGTAGTTGATGGTGAGGAAAGTAGAACTAATAGATATCATATATCTAAGGAGCTCTTCTGATCTAGAATGACTAACGACACTACAGTATAAACACATGTCCTAAAAATGATCAATTTGATTGAACAATTAGGACATCAGGTTTGGTCATGGATGGAGAGTTGAGCCAAGATTTGATCTTGCACTCACTCCCGGACTCCTTCTCACAATTGTTATGAATTTTTCATATGAACAAGCTAGATATCATCCTCGCTGATTTGCTTAACATATTGAAAAATGTTAAGAGTCACTTTCCAACCAAGAAAGACCAAGTCTTACTGGTAGGGGCCAAAGGATCTTCTAAAAAGAAGAACGATTCTAAGAATGTAAATAGAAAAGGCATAAACCAAGGATAATAAGAACAAAACTGATACGAATAACAAATGAGTTTGCTTCCACTACAATAAGCCTGAACACTGGAAAAGAAACTACGAGAAGTATCTTGTAAAGGTTAACCAAAAGAAGCTTAGTGAAGCTTCGGTTACATATATAGTTTTGTTAATGATTGAAATAAATTTTTTCTTAAGTCAAGGTTCTACTTGGGTATTGGATACCGACTTTGGTTATCATAAATATAGATTTATGATGGGATCAAACCGAAGTAGAAAGTTAAACAAAAATAAGTAATCCTATGTGTGGAAAATGAAGCAAAGGTTGCTGCATTAGCCATAGAAACTTATAGTTTAGCATTGCCTACGGGCAAATCTATTAAGTCAATAAGTTGTCATTGTATTCCAGTTCTCGTTAGAAACATTATTTCAATTTTGTTGTTAGACAATGAAAGCTTTGGTATTATATTTAAGAACAATTGTTGTTCTATTTGTAATTATAATATTTTATATAAAACTGGAATATTACTTAATGGATTTTGTGTACTTGACTTACGTGAAAATATATTTTGCAAATTGAACAAACTAGTATAAGAAAAGGAGATGATCATTCAAAGAGTTGAATGTGTGTATTTTCTGAAATACAAGTATGAATTATATGAAAGGTTCAAAGAATTCAAAAGTGAAACTAATTTGAACAGCATTAAGAAGCTTTGATTAGATCAAGGAATAAATACTTGTGCAATAAGTTTCTAGATCATCTCAAATGATTTTCTCATAATGGACGCATCCTGATACGCAATAATTGATTGATGTATCTGAAAGAAAAAATCTTACCTTGTTGGACATGGTAGAGTCCCCAATGATTTTATCGACATTCCAGTATCCTTCTGGGGTCATGCCCTAGAAATGACTACATATCTACGAAAAAGGTAACCTCAGAATCCGGCCATAAAACTCCATAAAAGTTATGGATAGGAAGGATTCCTAATTTTAAGTAAGTTAAGATAAGGGGTTGTCCAGCTTATATGAAAAGGTTTCAAAGGATAAGCTTGGGACAAGATTTGACAAGTACAGATTTGTGGGACATCTTAAAGTAAGTTTAGGGTATATGTTCTATAATCCTACAAAAGGTGTTTGTTACGAAACACGCTACCTTCTAAGATAAAGATGTTTATCATTGAAGGGGCTAGTGGGAGGATAATACATCTTGAAGAGTTCAAGAACTACAAAACACTATAAGTTAAATAAGAGGAACCTGTAGATAGACCTATTATATCATAACCAAATCGTAAATCTGAAATAGTATCGAAGATACCTAGGAGGTATGGATTCATCATAAATGATGATGATGAGGTACATATCATAAAAGATGATGAACCAGTTACATACGATGAGGTAAGAGTTGTAGACACTCAGAGAAATGGATTGAAGCAAGCTTCTCAAATATGGAACATTCGTTTTGATGCGACAATCAAAAGAGTTTGATTTTATCAAAAACAAGAAT
This sequence comes from Panax notoginseng, assembly GCA_016801055.1. Classification (NCBI taxonomy): domain Eukaryota; kingdom Viridiplantae; phylum Streptophyta; class Magnoliopsida; order Apiales; family Araliaceae; genus Panax; species Panax notoginseng. The sequence continues at coordinate 182,918,688 of CM029016.1, read as the reverse complement.
GAACATAGTGTATACAAAAGGGTCAATGGGAGCGTCATGACATTCCTAGTATTATATATTGATATACTACGGATAAGGAATGACATACCAATGCTACAATCAGTAAAGATAAAGTTGTCTAAACATTCCTCCATGAATGATTTGGGAAGAGTTTCGTAATTGTGGATAAAAATCTATATAGATAGATTTAAGAAGTTGCTCGACTTAACCCAAGAAACGTATATTCATTTGATGCTAAAGTCATTTAGCATGGAAAACTCCATGGGATGTCTCATGTTGATGAACCCTGGAGTGTATCTCTCTTAATAGTCCCAATGGACTCATAAAATAGAGATCGCATTAGTAACTATAATGTATGTAATGAAAGATACGAGACCTGATGTTGAACAGTCATATTCTGGAGAAGTTCACTGTTTGTCAGTGAAAAATATTTTAAAGTACTTAACTGGCACTAAGGATGTGATTATATTCATGGTGAGTCTAAATTAAAACTAGAGGACTTAACAGACTCAAGTTTTTTTTTTCAGACAGACCAAGACGACATAAAATCTACTTTAAGGTAAAATGTTACCTTGAATGGTGGTGCAGTGAATTGAAAAGGTTTCAAACAGTAAAGAGTTGATAGTTTAGTGATAAAGACAAAGTATATCGCTATAAATGAAGCTGCAAGTTGATTGTTTGGATGAAAAATTCATTACAGAACTAGGAATAGTCCTAAGTCTCATCTTGGATCTAAACATGTGTTGTGGCACTTTTATTTGATTATAGAAATCATTGAAAGATGAGAAATCACTACAGAGGTAGTAAAATCTCAAGAATAACATTACATATCCATTAACTAAAGCTTATCCAACAGTAGGATAATCGTCACTTAGAGAAGAAGTGTATTGGATACCATGACGATTGGCTTTAGTGCAAGTGAGAGATTGAAAGTAGTATGCACACAAGCCAATCATGTTTGATGATAAATCATATACTTTATAATAATCTTATTCATTTATTAATAAAAAGTATTAATTTATTAAAAGCTTTTAATTATCTACATGATGCTGCTTTATAATATGTGATAAACCCATAGTTTTAAGCAATGCTTTTAGAATAATGATGATGATCATTCTAATAAGATCTAAATTCTTATAAAGCTTAAAACTAAAATAGTTCTCAATCGTTGAATTACTAAATTGGGAATTAGTAAATCCGGATAGATTGGTACATACGTTGCTTGCTTATTGGATGACTATGATTGATCTCATGATCATTTATGTGGAGACACTAAAGCAAGTATGTAGGTGCTTATTAGAGAATAAGTTCAATGAACGTGACTCACTAAGGAATACCTAATGGAGTTTTACTTGTCAGTCAATAGGAATTCATGTAGTGATAGTAGTACAAGTGATCCTTAGACTTGAGATCATCATAGTATCTTGTGTATGATGAGTTATACTTTGACTTATTCCTTAAGACCCTTAGGGTATATCAAAGGTTATGTTTGGATATAACAAGTTATACATGGAAATAATGCATGATCAATAAAGAATCTACCTCTTCTAGTAAAAGAAGAGAAATTTCCTATGTGATTCGATAAATGACAACCCAGTAGTCCTTGGCCAAGGCAGAATGAAATTAGAAAGGAGTTTCTAATTTGCATTATTTAGATTTGTGCATTTAAGAGTAGAAATACATATAATTAAATAAATTAATACTTGACATTAATTTCATGTCTTATATTTAATTGGGACATTGTATGGTGGAAGGATTGAATTGTACGGTAACTATTTACTCAAAGGTTTTTTTATGATTAACGTTGAAATCTATATTATCTGGAAAGTCGTTTATCACTAGGGAGGCTTATCCCTATTGTAGAATAAATATTATTTATTTTAATAAATTAATAGTTTTATTTATTTATTTAAATAAGATTAGAATTGTTCTAATTGATTTATTCACAATCGGTTTAATATAGAGAACCTAAAGGGTCACACCATAAAAGGAAGAATAATTATTTAAGAAGTTAATGGCATAATCGTAATAATAAGTTAAGTGTATTTAATTTAATCTATGGTGATGGAATAAATTAAATAGCTTAATATTTATTATTTAATATTTTAGAAATATTAAATATAAATTAATAAGTGGAGTCTTATTATTATTATAACTATTACTATTATTTAATTCCGAAAGGAGTTTGAGAATTAATTAATAAAAGTACTCTCATATATCCTAATAAGATTAGGAGGCTAATTAATTAAAAGAGTTTAATTAATTATTCCTAATAAGATTGGGAGCCTAATTAATTAAAATAGTTTTATTAATTGAAATAAAACTCAATTCCTTAATTGTTAAGGAGGGTTTCCCACATCTATAAATAAGAGGAGTCTTATTATGGATGGGTGGTGGTTGTTGACTTTTTCACAACGTACTTGATTCCAATAGTTGGGAGAGTACACCCTTTTCTATGAGAGATAAAAAGGGTTTTGCCAAACACCCATCTTCTTGAATTTTTATTCATCCTTGGTGGATCAGCTCTAGAGGCCAAACACTTAGGTGGCTAATGTTGATCAAAGGAAGGAACCAAACCCGGTGGATTCAAGTGGAACGAGAAAAAGATTGGGAGGTGAACTTGTACCTGATGAAGCTCGAATCTTCAATGGTATGATTCTTGTTTTTTATATTTTTATTTAATTAATAATTGTGCATAAAAGATTATCCGGGTATATGGTTTGTGAAATTTTAAAATTCTGTTTTTCCACGTTTCCGCTTACTTTGTGCAATTTGATTACGATCATGAATATTATAAACCTAACACAAATAGCAAAGGAAAGGAAAAAATATACAAGTGATGAAGACTTGTAATTTCATTTAATGTTATGATGATAGACTTTTAAATTAATGATATGATGTAATAGTTTTATTTTCGCACTGATATTATGTTTACGGTTAGATAACTTGGGAAGATTTTTATTTAATGATGTAACCCTATTTAAAGAGAGGATTTATGATTTAATTTTATTATGCTTGGGTAGATAAATATGAATGAATGGAAAGTGAACACCAAGTCTTTGGGAATAAAGTACCTAGATTTGGGGGTGTCATAAGTTGGTATCAAAGCTTTAGGTTATAAACCTTTGGTGGGAAAAATCCTTAGGAAGTAACCTTTGAAAAGATAGCGGTGTTCAGCTCTTAGCGAGTTTTAAGAAAGAAGTAATAAAACACTTATGTGCTTATGTGTTTATAACCTATGTACTCGTTAGTGTCGAGTAGAAATGATTAGTAATTAAAACTTAAAATTTTGTTATCAGGATGACTAATGTCGGAGAATCCAGTCAAGCTAGGGAGGAAGGACCTCAGATGCCTACAGAGGAGGAGCCTCGCGACATTCAGGTTGTTTAGGAACGACTACTGCCACGGGAGTCAGCCCCGTTGGTCACAACGGTTGAAAAGGAGGATGATGATGTGAAACGGATGAGGAAGATCCCGTTGAGCTGCCACAGGAGAATGAGGATGACGAGGACGAGGACGAAGAGACTCCACTAACCTCGATAGCCGCTAGTATGTACGATAAAGTCTACAATCGTAACGTGGAACTTCAGGATACAGTCGAGGAATTGCAAGAGATAGTAGCTGAATAACAGATTGCAATAACACAGAAAGACGGTGAGATCCAGGATCGTGAGGAACGATTGACTAATGTCGAGGAAAAACTAGTACACACAGAAGGAGAGAAAGAATAACTGATCGAGGTGATCGCTGAACTAAAGAACAAACTGAAGGAAGATGCTACTAAGAGATCGAGAGCTGAAGACGCATACGAGGAAGCTTTTTAATGAACCGAAATAGCAGCGAGAAATGCACAAGCAAAGCGGATGAAGATTGAGGAGATGGATAAAGTATTCAACACCATGATTAATCGAGCTCAAGATCGGGTCATGGGATATCCTATTCAGTTCGAGACGCTGTCATCATACGTATTAGATCGCAGAATAATATTCCAGATCATGGAGAAAGAACGTAGTAAGACTAAACAGTATCTTAGTAGAACATCGTAGTGGTTATGCGATTAATAAATGTTAAATAAATTGTAAATCCCAAGTGTTATGTAACCTTTGGGATATAATGATGATGTTGTCCTAAAACTTTTGTAGTTCAGGAAAGTAATGTAAATAGCAGTGATGCTATTGTTTTATATTTTCAAATAGATTATGAATAAATAAAAGTTGTTATTTTATTCAAAGTGTTACGTGATTATGTGGTTATTTCTTTTGTGGAGGCAAGTTAAGTAGAAATTACTTAAAAGAGTTGAATAATAATCTAATGAGTGTATTTTAAGAGAAAATGCCTCCCAGACGTCAACCACCACAACAGAGAACCACTGAAGAAACCAATAACGACAATGTTAATGCTAACCCCGTTCAACAACTAGTGGAGCTACTGACGGGAGCGTTGTAGAATGAACCACAAAACCAAGGTACAACATTTAAGGATTTTAAGGCGGTAGGACAACCTGAATTTCGTGGGTCCATAAATCCAATCGAGGCACAGACCTGGATTATGGAGATAGAAAAGGTGTTCGATGTCGCTAGGGTAGGGGATGATCAGAAAACTGCTTTCGCAACATTCATGTTGAAAGCAGAGGCTAGTATTGGTGACAGGCAAATAAAACTCGTGAAGGGCCAGGGGTGATGACCTGTGATATGTTTAAGGAAATATTCTTCGAGACCTATTTTTCAGAGAGTTTGAAGAGTCAGCTAGAAGTGCAGTTTTTGGAACTAAAGCAAGGAACGATGACGGTGTCTGAGTATGCTGCTAAATTCAACGAGTTGGTGAGGTTTGCGCCTTATCAAGTCAGCCTGGACGAACGCAAGGTGAAGAGGTTTGAACAAGGACTGAAGCCCTTGTTGTACAGTAGGGTTTCCCTGTTCAAGTTGAAGACTTTTGTAGCAGTGATGGTGAAAGCAATACCCGCTGAAGATGGAGGCGAGGCAGTGATAAAGTTCAATCAGGAACAGAAGAAGAAGAAGAATGAGGTGGAGATTAAGAATGGAGGTGCTAGTAGTGGAAACAACAATAACAACAATTTGAAGAGGAAGTGGAATGGAAATGTGGGTACTAGAAACCAACAGGGTAACCAACAAAATAAGAAGTTTGAAGCATGTGTTACATGAGAGAAGTTTCATAAGGGTGCGTGCTTGATGGAGAAACGAGTATGTTTCAATTGTGGCCAGGATAGTCACATCGCCCCAAATTGCACTCAATCTAAGAAGAACGTGTGCTTCACGTGCGGATCCAAGGATCAATTTGCTCATGAATGCCCTAAGAAAAAGGCTTGAGAGACAACCAGAAGCAATGGAGGTAATAGTGGAGGTATATGGGCCATTGCTGGACCTACAGTATCAAACAAACCCACAGCCAGAACCTTCAACATGACTGTGCAAGATGCTGTGCAATCAAAAGATGTGGTGTCAGGTATTATCCCAATCAATGATATTGATGCTTATATATTATTTGATTCGGGTGCTACTTGCTCGTTTATATCTGATGAATTTGCTAAGAGGTTAGGATTGCCTAGTGAAGAACTGGATTTCCCTTTGAACATAGAAATTGTGAATAAGGAGGTAATTCCTGTTAGGTCCGTATACAAGAGCTGTAGGGTGAACATTAAGGAAAATATCTTGATGGTAGATTTGATTCTAATTAGACTTGGCGAGTTTAATGTTATTTTGGGAATGGATTGGCTGTTCAAATATGGAGCGATTATTGATTGCCAAAAGAAGTGTGTAAACCTTATGACTCCGTCAAAGGTAGTATTCTATGGTAGCAAGTCGCCTAGACAAATGAAATGCATGTCGATTATACAGGCCAAGAAATTGTTGAGTCAAGGTTGTGTGGGCTATTTAGCTTACATAGTCGATACTTAGAAGAAGAGTGTGAAACTGGAAGAGATACCAGTGGTGAGGGAATTTGAGGATATGCTTTCAGAGGATTTGCCAGGACTTCCGCCCGACAGAGAAATTGAGTTCTTGATCTACTTAGCGCCAGGAACAACACCGATATCAAAGGCCCCGTACAGAATGGCTCCGGTAGAAATGAAGGAACTGATGGTACAATTGCAAGAACTGCTATATAAGAAGTATATTCAACCGAGCGTATCACTGTGGGGAGCGTCGGTGTTATTCGTGAAGAAGAAGGATGGGTCGATGCATATTTGCATTGATTATAGAGAATTGAACAAAGTCACTATTAAAAACAAATATCTATTACCGAGAATAGATGACTTGTTTGATCAGTTAAAGGGTGCTAAATACTTCTCGAAAATAGATTTGAGAAGTGGGCATCACCAATTGAAAGTGAGGAAGGAGGATATACCTAGAACGGCATTCAGAACTCGGTATGGACATTACGAGTTTCTGGTGATGTCTTTTGGTTTGGCCAATGCCCCTGCTGCATTCATGGATTTGATGAACAAGGTGTTTAAACCATTCTCAGACAAGTTTGTTGTGGTATTTATCGAAGACATTCTGGTGTATTCCAAAATTCAAGAAGAACACGCGGAACACTTACGTTTGACGTTGGAAACACTAAGAAATGAAAAATTGTACGCAAAATTCTCTATGTACGAATTCTAGCTAGATCGTGTGCAGTTTCTTAGGCACGTGATTGATAAAGATGGGATTTCAGTGGATCTATCAAAAGTGGAAGCTGTAATCAATTGGGAACAACCAAGAACACCGTCGGGAGTGAGGAGTTTCTTGGGACTGACTGGTTATTATAGAAGATTTATTCAAGATTTTTCTAAGATAGCCACTCCGCTAACAAATTTGACAAGGAAAGCTGTAAAATTTGTTTGAACGGAGAAATGTGAAGAGAGTTTTTAAGATTTAAAGAAGAAGCTAAGTGTGGCACCTGTGTTGTCGTTACTAGATAGTACAGGAAACTTTGTGGTGTTTAGTGATGCCTCACATAAAGGGTTGAGTTGTGTTCTTATGCAGAATGGCAAAGTAATTGTGTATGCATCAAGACAACTGAAAGATTATGAGAAAAGGTATCCGACTCATGATTTGGAATTAGCTACAGTAGTATTTGCTTTGAAGATATGGAGACACTATCTCTATGGAGAAAAATATGAGATCTACACAGCCCATAAAAGTCTGAAGTATATTTTCACATAGAAGGACCTGAATATGCGTCAAAGAAGATGGATGGAATTGATAAAAGATTACGATTATGAGATCTTTTATCACCTGGGCAAAGGAAATGTGGTTGCAGATGCTTTAAGCAGAAAAGGTCGGCAAAAATTGATGTTGTTAACCAATCAGGAAGAGCTTACTTAAGAAATGGCAAGGCTAGAGTTGGAAATCAAATTTCCAAAAGAAACCGATGAAAATTATACCAGATAGAAGCTAGTCCAACTTTGGTGGACAAAGTGAAGAATGCTCAATTACAAGATAAAGAATGTGAAACGTTCAAAGAGAAAGTGGTTGAGGGTAGTGATGTAAAATACAAGATCGATACCGAAGGACTACCACGGTTCGAGGACAGAATTTGGGTTCCAGCAGTACCAGAGCTTAAAGACGAAATGTTGACAGAAGCTCATAGCTCAAGATATTTGATTCATCCGGGAAGTACAAAAATGTATCAAGATTTGCGACAACATTTTTGGTGGCCAAATATGAAAAGAGACGTTGCCAAATGCGTTGCCAAATGCTTGACATGTCAAAGAGTCAAGGCCGAGCATCAAAGACCAAGCAGATTACTTCAACCGTTAGATATACTGGAATGGAAGTGGGAACACATCATAATGAATTTTTTGGTGGGTCTTCCAACTACTCAGAGAGGATGCGATGCGATTTGGATAATAGTGAACAGACTAACAAAATCAGTGCACTTTTTACCAATAAAGATTAGGTTCAATCTTGATCAGTTGGCAAGATTGTACGTTAAAGATATCGTCTCGAGACATGGAGTACCATTGTCAATTGTGTCAGATAGAGATCTGCGATTTACGTCAAACTTCTGGAAGAGACTACAAGAATGTATGAGAACATAATTGCGAATGAGTACAACATATCACCCGTAAACTGATGGGCAAAGCGAACGAACAATCCAAACGTTGGAAGATATGCTGAGAACATGCATCATGGATTTCAAAGGAAGCTGCGAAGAACATTTACCGTTGGTAGAATTCGCCTTCAACAACAGTTACCACGCGAGCATCGGCATGCCGCCTTACGAGGCATTATACGATAGAAAGTGCAGAACTCCACTGTGTTGGGATGAAGTCGGTGAACGCCAACTATTAGGACCAGAACTGGTACAACAAACTGCAGAGGTTGTCAAACTTATTAGAACAAGATTGGTAGCAGCCCAAGACAGACAGAAAAAAGTATGCTGATCAACACAAACGAGATCATGCATTTGAAGTAAGAAATTTTGTTTTCCTAAAAGTTTCTCCCTAGAAGGGGAAAATTCGGTTTGGCAAGAAAGGAAAGCTCAGCCCAAGATTTATTAGACCTTTCGAGATACTACGAAGAGTGGGGGAAGTGGCTTATGAGGTAGCTCTACCTCCAGAGTTGGAAAACATTCATAATGTTTTTTACATTTCGGTGTTACGACCGTATAAACCCGATTACAAGCACGTGATCGAGTACGAACCATTACAATTCGATAAAGATTTATCTTATGAAGAGATTCCTATTCAGATAGTCGACAGGAAAGAATAAGTGCTCAGGAATAAAGTGATACCTTCTGTGAAGGTGATATGGAGAAACCACAATGTCGAAGAGGCAATGTGGGAACTCGAAGCTGAAATGATAAAAAATTACCCTGAGTTATTTGTTTAATCTATGTCTTCGATTTTGGGGACAGAATCATTGTAAGAAAGGAAGAATGTGACGAAGTGATTGTTTGAATTGTGATTCTAAGGACAGAATCCTTGTAACATTCCAAAATTATTAATTATAATTTTAAATATTTATTAAATTATATAAATATTTAATGGATGTGTTTATCGTTGAATAAATATTTGTTTAATTGATTTAATTTTATTTGCTTAATTATTTGTTAAATAAATAATTAATGAGTTAAAGAAATTATTATTATATTTATATTTCAATTTGATGGTTAATTATTTGTATTGAGTTATGTGAATAAATAATTTATTTAATTAATTATTATTTGAATTAATTAAATTAAGTATGAAAGCTTGATTAAATTTTGTGTTACAAATAACAATATTATAAGGAGTATTAAAATAAATTATGTAGTTTTAATTGAGTTTACCCAAATAAGGCTTTAATGTATTAAGTCTTTAATTTTAAAGGGTTTTGCCAAACAAAGCCTTATAGCTTTTGGATTTCTAATTTATAATATATATACGTTTATTTTAGTAACTGATATAGTTATTAAGGCCATATCAGTTTTGTTTTGTTTACACATACTCGTTAGTTGTCTAAGTCTGAGCCAATGAAAGAGAGAGTAGGAATCGAGAGAGAAGCTGTGAGAGAATTGAAAGAGAACCTAAGAGTTTTAAGAAAATTCTAGTGATCTTAGCAAGAATTACACGCTAATTGAAGGTATGTTTACATAACCTTTGTATTATATATATATATATATATATATATATATATATATATATATATATATATATATATATATATATATATATATGAATTTACGACAATAATTTGCGTACTCTGTGAATTTTATATGTTTAGAGTTGTTGCTATAGAATTCAATTATGATGATTATACTACTGAGTACTTATAGTTGTATGTGTTAATCTTGATTGGAGTTGTGTTAAGCAAGAATTGTTTGCTAATTTCGGTTAACAGTAGAAAAAATAACGACAGTGTATGTTTTATGCATATTTTCTCATATGGCATATGTAAGTACCAAATTTAGTGGTTAATTTGTATGCTAAATTATGAATTGAAGCTTGTTTATGCTAGTTCATTAAGAAACGAAGGAAATGTAAATTGAATGAAGTAATTTGGACAAGAATTGAAATCACAGTGTTCATTTTTGTGAAGAAACTCAAAAAATTGAGTTTTGTATGAAAATATTAAATTTGAGAAATTAAAATAGTTTTAGTTGTTGTTAAATTGTTCTAATTGATGGAATATGTTAGCAATCATGTTTATAATACTGTTATATTTATTTTATATGTTAATTTCACTGTTTGTTGGGTGAAATTCGTATTAGTTGGGCTAAAAACGGGTATTGTTCATGTCGTGTCTGCCTCTATCTGTGCACCAGCGCAGCTGCGCTAGTTACAAGGCTAAAAACTGCACACTTGCGCTGTGTGTAGCGTAGCTACGCCGCACACTGATCTGAGGCAGAGCTATCTGCTGCTGCTGCAGAGTTTGGGAAACCTTACCACTTGGTCTAAGGTTATAATTAAGCGTCATACATGTAGTAAGAAAGTTAAAACAGAACTATGATATGTAATTGATAAATTCATAGTTTGAATGATTAGTAATTGATGAACGCGGTATATTAGAACTTAGTGAGCATGAAGAATAGTAAACATGTGTTGTGAAGGTTAACACTTGTAATTTCTGATATTTGCATGGTATCTTAAGACTTGTGCTAAAATAATAAGTCTAACTAGAAATACGTGTTATGTTAGAACATGAATGTTAGTACATCTAATAGATGATGGTTCTAAACCTATATGTAGGTGAACGTGAGTTTAATATTATAGCTTACGCTCGAGGCAAGTTTCTAAACCTATCTTGTTAAATTAAGCAAGTTCTTTAACTCTACTCTTATAACAATTGGGCAAATTTCTAAACTTATCTTTTTACATTGAGCAAGTTCGTTAATTCTACTTTTACAATTGAGCAAGTTTTCTAACTCTACACTTTCGTTGAGATAGTTCATTTATTACCTTGTGCAACTTTATTCTTACTATTGAGATAATGTATGATCAATAAAGAATCTACCACTTCTAGTAAAAGAAGAGAAATGTCCTATGTGATTCGATAAATGACAACCCAGTAGTCCTTAGCCAAGGCAGAATAAAATTAGAAAAGAGATTCTAATTTGCATTATTTGTAGTTGTGCATTTAATAGTCGAAATACATATAATTAAATAAAGTAAGACTTGACAGTAATTCTATGTCTTATATTTAATTGGGACATTGTATGGTGGAAGGATTGAATTGTACGATAACTATTTACTCAAAGATTCTTTTATAATTAATGTTGAAATCTATATTATTTGGAAAGTCGTTGATCGTTAGAGAGGCTTATCCCTATTGTAGAATAAATATTATTTATTTAAATAAATTAATAGTTTAATTTATTTATTTAAATAAGATTAGAATTGTTCTAATTGATTTATTCACAACCGGTTTAATATGGAGAACCTAAAGGGTCACACCATAAAAGGAAGAATAATTATTTAAGAAGTTAATGGCATAATCGTATTAATAAGTTAAGTATATTTAATTTAATCTATGGTGATAGAATAAATTAAATAGCTTAATATTTATTATTTAATATTTTGGAAATATTAAATATAAATTAATAAGAGGAGTCTTATTATTATTATTACTATTACTATTATTTAAAATCTTAAAGGAGTTTAAAAATTAATTAATAAAAGTACTCTCATATATTCCTAATAATATTAGGAGACTAATTAATTAAAAGAGTTTAATTAATTATTCCTGATATGATTGGGAGCCTAATTAATTAAAAGAGTTTAATTAATTAAAATAAAGCCCAATTCCTTAATTGTTAAGGAGGGTTGACTACATCTACAAATAAGTGAAGTCTTATTATGGGTGCAGAGTTGTTGATTTTTTCACAACATACGTGATTCCAATTGTTGAAGAGTACGCTCTTTTTCTATGAGAGATAGAAAAATTAGGGTTTTGCCCAACACCCATCTTCTTGAATCTTTCTTCTTCCTTGATGGATCACCTCTAGTGGCCAAATATTTGGGTGGCTAACGTTGATCAAAGGAAGGAAACAAGCCTGGTGGATTCAAGTTGAATGCAAAAAAGATTGGAGGTGAACTTGTACCTGAGGAAGCTCGAATCTTCAAGGGTATGATTCTTGTTCTTCATATTTTCATTTAATTAATAATTGTACATAAAGGATGATCCGGGTATATGGTTTGTAAAATTTTAAAACTCTAACTTTTCACGTTTCTGCTTATTTATTCAATTTGATTGCGTCTAAGAATATTACAAACCTAACAATTCCAACAGTGTTAACGGTAACAACTACGTCGTTATTTGTAAAAACTCAAGCTTGTCGTTTTCTTCATTAGACCGTTTTCTTTTATGGGGCCCACAAATGGCTATGCCATCGTACGAATATTCCTAGACAGCAAGAATATTTCACGACCAAACGAATATTCCCCAACAATAATAAATATTTTATAACCACTTGCTTATTTTGCAAAATTTACAGATTGCACCCATAACCAAAGCATTATTTAATTAACACTTTATTATTCAAAAATACTCCATAATAATCAACTGTGGAGCAGAATTCAAAAATAAAGATCAAAACTAGGATACAATCAAAGATAGTAACCATAATAGACATCTTGGACAAAGAAGAGAAAATTTCATTTTTTCTGTTAATAGTGTCATATACGTAAATAGTAACCCCGACACATAAAGGTAGAAATTCCACAATAAAGTTCATATCAATATGTCGGCATAATGAAATTGAAGAAAATAATATCATTTACGAAGAAAATAACATCTCTTCCCTCAAAAGAACAGTACTTCCAGCTAAAATATCATGTATAAGGCTGAAAGAAACTTGTACTGAATAGCAACTCTCAAAGTATCTAAATACTTAAAAAATACGCTTGATAATATAGAAAGAAAGAAAACTTGTTTCTAGTGTGATTATCAATTCTAACTAAACACCCTATTTGTAGAAAAATGCTAGAACGTCAAAGCAGACTAAGTAATAAAATATTATTATTATTTTTTCTTCATTCTACGCCCACACTTGCTAAACAAGCTGGAGCATGCCATCATTGAAAAATTTTCAGCAGCCCATATGTTTTAAAAAATAAAAGTGGGTCCCACCCATAATTTTAATAATAACATTTAATTTCTGAAACTTCAATAATTCATAAAAAATTATTCTTTTATCAGAAAAATTTGAATCTCATGTGCTTTCTATAGGAAATTTAATTTTCTACAACTTTGTAGAAGAAAGTTTTTTCAAATTCCAAACAGAAAATGTCCGAAATTCACATACGGATGATTTTCAGCACCTCTATTCCGCCAAAAATACTGATAAAACACCTCAGCATTAATTCTTTCATTTATAACAACAATAAATATATCCATCATTTATATCCACATAAAATAAATATTTTCTTATCATATAAATCAATAATTAATTATTCACAAATAATATTACAGAATCACAATTATGACAACCAGGTCGTTCCTAGGAAAGAGGGGGCTTTCCGATAAGAATTTCTCCTTACTGGCGCGCAATTAGGTGACCAACTTCTCCTTAGACAGAACTTTCTTAGACATTGCCAATAATGCTATCTAATAATATTATTCAAATAATATGAATTATTGATCTGATAATGGAAAATACTGTGCAGTGACAATTATTGAAACAACAATGACATAAAATATCAACATAGCAATTATTGAACCAATAAAACAACATATTGAACAGTAATTACTATAATAATTATTGAGTAGTGCCTTCTTACTTAAGAATCAATAAATTAAAAATACTATGCAATACCGTGTACTACTGTGCAACCACGCGTATTACTGTAATTTAACCATCGGGTATTCTAACAGTATTAACGGTAACGACTACGCCGTTATTTGTAAAAACTCAAGCTTGTCATTTTCTTCATTCAACCATTTTCTAATATGGAGCCCACAAATGGCTGCACCATCGTACGAATATTTTTCGACAGCAAAAATATTCCACGACCAAACAAATATTCTCTGACAACAATGAATATTTTATAACCACTTGCTTATTTTGCAAAACCCTTAACCAAAGCATTATATCAAATTAACACTTTATTACTCACAATAATAATTAGAGAAAATTTGATTTTATTTATGAATAAGTTGGGGTCTTACGTTAATACTAACATTTACTATGTTGAATATTTTTTATCAAGACATATGAGCATGCATATTTTATGAGTGGGATTTATACCCGCGAATCAGATATTTTATGACTTAAATAGTTGCCTGTTCTCGTAGATTTTATATAATTTTATATGATTATAGTGTTATTGTGCTTAATCGATGAATTACAGAGCTTCACAGGTGTTTTCTAGTATTCAGGGGCAAAACAGGCATTTTACGCATATTCGCGCTGCGGCGCCAATGTCAAGCCTATTGGCCGCGTCGCAACGCCACCTTCGTGTCCCTACCGACATCACCTCGTGCCGCAGCGCCACTTATCCTGTACTGGCTCGCGCCGCAGCGCGAGCTCCGGTTTTTCCAAACTACATGGCGCTGCAGCGCTAACCACAAGGCTATTGCCCGCGTCGCCGCTCGAGCTCCAGTTCCGAGGCAGAGACTAATGAAGTTTGACCTAGATTGAATGTAAGCGGCATATATAACACAGAAGCAAGCCTCTGCACTGATATCTCTCAATATCTCTGATAGAGGAGATATCTTATATAATATTTTCACATAGTTTTAGCTTAGATTAGTTTTCTCTTTTCTTTTATACTTTCTCTCTCTAGTTCTTAGTTGATGTATGTAAATATAGATTAGGTAGATTAGGGAGAAGCCTGGCATATCCTTGGAGTGTCACGAGCAGTGAGGGCCACGGATTGGAAAGCTTGAAAGGAGCAAAATGCGTGGAGACCGAAGGGCTTTGACAGAGTTCTTCTTATCCATTTATTTCCTCTATTATTGTAATCTATAAATGTTATTTTTATTGCTACTTGTATTTGGTTTAATAGCTATGAATTGAATATATGCTCTAAGGTTATAATGAAACTCTTTGTTATTTAAATTGATTGTCTTATCTCTTTGGTTGGCACCATATGATTTGATTTAATATATTTATTCTTTATGACTCTCGTTAAGACATTAGTGATGATTTTGGTAATCAACATGATATCGACAGAAGGAATATAGATTAACACCTAAATATATCGGTATGTGATTGTGGGTTTCGACTGCATAAGTTGTGCATAGAATAGACATATCTCTGTGCGCCACGTGCGACCTATTGAGAACTTATGCTTAATTCCTTGTTATGATCAATTCGCATAGACATGTGTAGGATTGCATCTAGCGTGGACGTTATTTTCTGTTCTATTCCCTTTTGGGTGGATCTGGAGAGGATACGTTTGTGCATACCTCGACAGAGGTGCATAAGCATCTGTGTGTTCTCGGTCGACAAATTGTCATGACCATTAAGACCAAAAAGAGAAGGGTAGCTAGTTTGATGAAACATAGCACGCCAGGTGTTCGACAAAATGCCTGTGTGGGGTGAAGTTGTGACCTTAGCTTGTAATTCCTTAGATTACCATATACTTGCTTTGTTAATTAGTTAACTAAATTAATCACACTTCCATTTTTTACTGTTAGAATAAGACTTCAGCGATACATAGTCAGTATTTGGTAAATATTTGTCATAGTTCCTCATGGGTACGACACACTTCTTATTACTGTATTACTTGTTAGACCTCGTATACTTGCGCGTTTTTAGTGATAAATTTTTTGACCAACAAGACTACTATGTGTTTAGACGCATTTCATATAAAAAGCCATTTTCTAACAGACATACGTTACCAGGACAGTGTAGAACACTTGTACGGTGACAGAATTTGTAGAAAGACGTCTGAACTTGGCAGATCTGAAGAAGAGCTCTCAGATTTCCTTCGAGGCGCGACTTGAAAATGACTTCAAAAGGCAAACCTGCAGCCTTAAAAGCCCCACGGCTAGCTGCAGGTTCACCTATAGCTGCTACAGGTGTACCTGCGGCATCCCTGCATGGGTCCCACCCCTCCGGCTCAATCCAGTTCGAGTTGCAAAGGAGTTCTCACAAGCTGAAATGGCCAAATCAAGAATAAAAATGCTACGCGATTGAGCGGAATAGCTTAAAATCCTTGTTTTC
Source organism: Panax notoginseng (assembly GCA_016801055.1). Taxonomy (NCBI): domain Eukaryota; kingdom Viridiplantae; phylum Streptophyta; class Magnoliopsida; order Apiales; family Araliaceae; genus Panax; species Panax notoginseng. The sequence continues at coordinate 182,902,593 of CM029016.1, read as the reverse complement.
TCAGACCGAACCGTAAGTCTACATTGGTGTTAGCCCAAACACAGGGTACATACACTATGCTGATGATCTCAGCTGTTACAAGTCACCCTCGACAATACCTTACACTGGTCCAATGCCGCAAATTTAGGGTTATCACCTTAATCCTTTAAAGAATCCCCAGCGCATGGTCATCTGTCCAAATATAGATTCCCTGGCTGGGGCATCATGCATTCTACAGTACATATCCCTGGTCGGGGCAACACGCATTCTCAAGTAGTTTCCCCGGCAGGGGCATCACACATTTTCATGTGTCAAAGTACATATCCTCGGCGGGGGTATCACGCATTTGCATCCGTTGATGCACATATCAACGAAGGTCAAGCAACCTTAACATCATTTTAGTTGTTGGCAAGTAAACCCAACGATGCGTTGGAAGCCATCCGATGATTGCATCAGTTGATACACACATCAACAAAGGTCGAGCAACCTTGGCATTTATCCCCGACAGGGATTTCATCCGTTGATGTACAATTCAACAAAGGTCAGGAAACCCTGACATGCACATACTATTTGCAGTAACTCCAACAGTGCATCCTCATCGGGGAGGACAGATGATGGAATATGTTATACACATCCACAACATGCAAAGTGCATCCCCACAGAATCTCTTGTACATGAGAGATACATCTGATCCCGATAGAAGTCAAGGGGAGCCGACAATCATCCCATTGTGTTGGAGAACAATCCAACAAACCACATACATTTGCATCATGTTGTTGTACATGGCATCATGATTATCTTGCTGCATTTCAAGTGTCTATTATTCTTTATCCTATCAATGCTATTGTATTGCATGAATATGATAAAGAGGGGCATCTGTAGACACTAGAAATTTTTTTGCATACCTGTTACTAACATTGTAGGAGGGCGGAATCATCTTTCAAAGGTAACCCAGGAAGATAGCTCAGTTCAATCCCAGAGATAACCCTAGGATATTCAGTATCACCATCTCAGAGATAACCCCGAGACATCCATCTCAGATCTGGATACCACTGAATGTTTTGAAGATAACCCCGAGGACTGCAGTTCAGATACCAAAAATCACACCAGAGAAGACCGTGTCATCTTGGAGATAACCCCGAGATACTTATTCTCACTCCCAAACAACACCAGGAAAGATAGTATCAACCTCGGAGATAACCCCGAGGCATACAGTTGCAGTTCCGGAGATAACCCCGAAAATGCTTATTTCAAACCATGCAAACAGCTTTAGAACACTCTGTAAAAGCCCCGAGGCACTCAATACACAAGCCTAAAGATAACCCCGAGATGTCAGCCACATCGCGCCATCTAAACAACAACATACATACATTTCTATAGAATAATATACCACAAGAACCAAAGAAGTCCAATCCCGAGTGACTACTGCACAACACAGCACACCGGATAGAATTTGAAGTTTGAAGAGATAGGGCATGGTCTCATCTTCCTGACTTCATACAACCTCTAATCCCATGTCATTGTGCAGCTCTCGACAATGGAGGTCCAAAATAGGTCTTGTACACCTAAATCGGATGCCCGGATTGCATTTCTGAAAGTTCGAGTGGACATTGCGTTGCACGCGGTGCACGTACTTCGAGACGACAGGACCCGAGGAGCCTGAGGCACCCCGGGCAGCTGCAGGTACACCTGCGGCTCCGCCCTCTACAAATAGAGGGCTTGGGGTGGCAATTTTGTAAGAGAAAAAGGCGAGGAAGCCCTGTCCAATTTAGTCTATACTCACCCTAAATTGAGTATTTTCTCATTTTAAACACTTGTAAGCTCATATATAGCTAGTTTTCTACTGGCGGTAGCCGAGTGTTAATCCTTTTCAAGTTATTGAAGTCTTCTTTAGCAGCCCACTGTAAGCCTTCTTATACATTTTAAAGCCTTTCTTTTCATCTTTGCACACACCGTTCTTCACGTTGAGAGTCATGTTGCGTGTGTTTGCCTGAACTTCGGTCTGTGGCTTTTATTTCTTTTATATATATATATATATATATATATATATATACTAACATTATCAGGTTATGCCTAGATTGAGCCTAGACTTACGTTTGAAGCATTTATTTGCTTTCGTATATATATACTTATATATATGTAACATCCAGGCTCATCGAACAAAGTTTGTATATATATATATATATATATATATATATATATATATATATATATACAGCTTTTATATATTTATATTTTCGATCCCCCATGGAGGTGCTTCGTGGTGGTTGATCATGTCTGTATATATATATTTACAGCTTTTATATATATAACTGATTACAGTTTTCAAATAAATTACGGCATCATGTGATCAGAAATTCAGTCTACTGAATCTAAATTCGGTTCTCGTGATGGACATTTTCAGCTGTAAGCAGCTTGTAAATTATTCACGGTGTTTGGATTTTCTCAAATGGTTTTCATACACACGAGGAGTTCGATGTAAGACCCAACTTTTATAAATAAAGATGAATTTTCTATAAATATCATTTTTGAATATTATGGAGTTAATTTGATATAATATTATAGTTGTGGGTAAAATTTATAAACTTTGCAAAGTACGCAAGTTGTTATAAAATATTCGATTGGTTGGGGAATATTCGTTTTAACAAAGAATATTCGTACAACGGCACAATCATTGGTTGACCCCACAACGGAATTATTGTCGGATTGAGAAAACGACAAAAATATTTTATTAAAAATAACGGCAGAAGTTTTACCATTGATACTGTTGAACTACTCGGTAGTAAAAGTACAGTAATACGTGTGGTTGCATAGTAGCACACGGTATTGATTGTTAATGCTTATGTGAGAAGTCACTCGGTTTGATTCAATTGTTGTCAGTTAATAATATTTATTTAGCGATAATGACGTTTTATTTTATTCGTATTATTAACGTAATAAAACATATACATCTTTTTATATAAAACAGAATACTTTATTAAAGTTATTCTATAAATAGAATATACTATATTTTATTTAAAAGATTTTTCTTTAAATATGGACCGTCAGATTAAAGTAATCAATCTGGACCGTTCATGGATTAGTTACTATGCATTCTATTTTTCTATAAATAGCAGCTCATTCCTTCATTAGTTCTTACGAATTCATTGAACTCTAGAGAGAGAAACTATAGAGAGAGAGAGAAGAATAGTATTCTGCTACTTAACTACTTCCATATTATAGCTCTTCTTTAAAACGGTAAGGGGTGTTATTCTTTCTTATTCGTGAAGAGAACTATTGCTATTTTATTTTTTATTATTATGTTAGAATAACATGTATACGCGGTCTACCCTATACTTGGTGATATTCTTCTGTTATTTTATTGGAACATCCTGTCTGTGTGTTTTACACCGGACCTGGTTCCGTTTTTATTATTATTCTGTTGGAACATCCTGTCTGTGTGTTTTACACCGGACCTGGTTCCGTCTTGTTATTATTCTGTTGAAACATCCTGTCTGTGTATTTTACACCGGACCTGGTTCTATTATTTATTATTCTGTCGGAATATCTTGTCTGTGCGTTTACGCCGGACCTGGTTCCATTATTTATTATTCTATTGGAATAACCTGTCTGTGCGGTCTATCGCATGTCGGGTGATTTCTTTTGTTATTCCATTCTTTATTATACTCAGTTGGTTAAGTTTTAACTTCTATACTCCATGAAATTAGTGGAATATCCTTGATAATTGCGGTTCATCCAGTATCTTTTCATGAAAATATTCTTCTAAGTATTCTTGAATTTTACTCCACAAAGCAGTATCATGTTGACAATTTGGACGTTGTTAATTATTGGATAAATTAATACTTGAACTTGTTTTATTGAATTCTTATATCATTGTCATCATCCTCATGTTTATAAAATGTTGAAAGTCATTTGTGGTCTATAGTGCATAGATGGACTTGGTATGATTATGACTAGGGATTATTCGGTATAATCATGACCGTAATGTTACAAATGATGTGGTAAAAGTCCTCATTGCCCCGTAGTGCATTGTTGGACAGTTGTTGGCATGATCATGACCATTAATGAATACACGAATATCATTGGCCGTAGTGCAGGGGTGATTAGATGATGTGGATTATTTTATTAAGCTGAGTCTCGGCGATAACAGTGTTAAAAAACCTTTTAAATCATAGAAGATAGTAGATTTTATTTTCTACTTGATTCTTTTAATGGATTGATTGTTCCGCTGCAGTTAAACTTGATGTTCGTTATATTTTATCAGTTTAACACTGTTGAAGGCTAATGATAATTTTTTCTGCATTATCTTAGTCATAATATTTCTTATTGGGCTAGTTGAGCTGACCCTTTCTTTCACTGTCCTCTTCATGACATGAGAATATAGCTGGGACGAGTCGGGAAACGAAGTGATGAACTAGATGATAGTATTAGTAGACCTCACTATTCTATGTAATAGTGTGATAATAATTGTAATGAGGACTCCTTTTGAGTATGGATACTCTCTAGAAGATAATATTTGTACTCAAACTCACAGTTTATATTTTGTCGTATTGTGCACGACAGTTGTATTAGTAAGTTGTATTTGAATTATGTACCATGTATCTGGAGACCCAAGATGGGTGATGTATACCTATTTTTGAGGGCGTCACAGTTGGTATCAGAGACTAGGGATATGATCACTGGCTAAGATGTGAGAATAGAACTAGGAGGGGACAGACGGGGAATTCCTTCGCTAGTATGACCTACCTAAGTTTATTTGTATGGTATTTAATTGGTCGGTCATCATGTAAGGATAATATATGACATATCAAGTAACTTTTGTTTTGTGGCAGTATCTGAAAATGGCATCTGAGAATGTTGAGAATAGCAATGGAGCACAGGCGACTGTTGATTCACCACATATCAATAATCAGGATAATGTGCATCAGGAAGGTGACAATCCTCATGCAAACAACAACACTGACCAGATGATGAATGATGGAATGTTCAGAAGCTTTATGCAGTTCATACAACAGCAAGCGAGAGCGGCTCCTGTCCAAAATATAGGTGGAAACACTGAAAACTCTCGGACGGTCACCGCTAAACAGTTAAAGGAGCTGGGACCACCAGAGTTTAAGGGAGAGCCAAAACCACTTATAACGAAAACATGGATAAAGTATATCACCAAGATATTTGATGTCTTGGGATGCTCCGAGGAGCAAAAGGTTCCCTTTGCCGCCTTTATGTTGCGAGGAGAGGCGGATTACTGGTGAGAATTGATTAAGCGTACTCAACCTGCCACACTGAAGATGTCTCGGGAGAAGTTCCAAGAGCTGTTCAATGACAAATACTTTCCCGAAAGTGTTCGTCACATGAAGGAGGTGGAGTTCATCAAATTGGAGTAGAATAATATGACCGTGTCGCAATATGAGGCCAAATTTGCTGAGTTATCCCGGTTTGCGTCCCACTTGGTGGATAATGAAGAGCGAATGACGTGAATGTTTTTACGAGGTTTGAAACATGAGATACGTCAACATCTTATTTCTCATAAACTGTGTTTGTATTCAGATGTTGTGAATAGGACTCAGTTAGTAGAGCGCGATAACGAGTCAACATAACCAAAAGAGAGCAGTCGGCAAAATGATAATACCAGTGAGAGCAATCATCGAAGCGGTGACAACAAGCGTGGAGGGGATCAACAGGCCAGAAATGGTAACCACTTCAGTGGTAATCAGGGCCAAAACAATAAGAATGGTCATTTCAAGAAGAGGAGATTCAACAATGATGGAAAGACGTCAGCACCAGCACCCGTTGTTAAGGAAGGAGAACGACCACCTATCATATGTTTCAAATGCGGAGGGGAGGGGCACATCAGTCCAAACTACGCGATGCCGTCTAAAGCATGTTATAATTATGGAAGAGAAGGTCATTTAGCTCGATTTTGTCGTTTACCAAAAACAAGTTCAGCCAAGATGGAGACACCAAAGGCCGTCCCAGAAAAGTCCAAACCGGTAGTGCAAGGGAGAGCGTTTGTTGTGACCTCCCAGAAAGCAAGGAACCCGAATGAGGTCATCACGGGTAAGCTTATCATAAACTCTAACAAAGTCAATACTTTATTTGATACCGGTTCTACCCATTCTTTTATTTCTCCTCTTGCGCTCATCGATTAAATTTGACTCCGGAGAAATTAGACTTTGACTTATCTGTTGAAACTCCATTGGGGAAAACCTTCATTACATCTACGGTTTATAAGTCTTGTTTGGTTCAAGTTGGTACCCACACATTACCTGTCGATCTTATTTCATTAAAAATACTTGCATTTGATGTGATTCTAGGGATTGATTGGTTAACTACTCATTATGCAAAAATTAATTATTTTCGTAAGGTTGTTAGCTTTCATATTCCTAATCGACCTATTATGCAAATTCAAGCAACCAAACCATTAAAATCATTCGTTGTCATCTCAAGCCATAAAGCTATTCGTTTATTAAAAAACGGATGTCAAGCTTTCTTAGCTCATGTCACGGATCTAAACAAAAATACGTCAGTTTTGAATGATATTTCTATTGTTAATAAATTCCCTGACGTATTCCCTGAAGAACTTCCTGGCCTACCCTAGAGCGTGAAATTGAATTTTGTATCGACCTTGAACCCGATACAAAACCCATTTCCAAAGCCCCATATCGAATGGCTCCTATTAAACTTCGGGAGTTAAAGATCCGACTGCAGGAATTGTTAGACATTGGCTTTATTCGTCCTAGTACTTCTCCTTGGGGTGCTCCTGTGCTATTCGTGAAGAAGAAAGATGGAAGTATGCGACTTTGTATTGATTATCGGGAGTTGAATCATGTCACCATCAAAAAAATAGGTACCCATTGCCACGTATTGATGACCTGTTTGACCAGTTGCAAGGAACACAATTCTTTTCAAGGATCGATCTTTGTTCTGGATATTATCAGCTGAAGGTTAGAACTGAGGATATTCCAAAGATGGCTTTTAGAACTCGGTACGGGCATTATGAATTCCTAGTCATGTCCTTTGAATTGACTAATGCTCCAGCTGCCTTCATGGATATGATGAACCGGGTATTCAAAGAATATTTGGATCACTTTGTGGTCGTCTTTATTGATGACATCCTTATTTATTCCAAAAGTCTTGAAGATCATGAGCAACACTTGAGGCCAGTACTCCAAAAGCTTCATGAATACAATCTTTATGCCAAGTTAAAGAAATGCGAGTTCTGGTTGGAGGAGGTAGCATTCCTTGGGCACGTAGTATCAAGTCGTGGAATATCGGTCGACCCGGCAAAGGTTGAAGCTATTCAAAGCTGGGAGCAACCTAAATCAGTGACCAAAGTACGTAGCTTTCTTGGTTTAGCTGGTTATTATCGGAGATTCGTGGAAGGATTTTCTCGAATCGCTACTCCATTAACTTAGCTGACTCGAAAAGATACAAAGTTCGGTTGGAGCGAAGAATGTGAGAAGAGTTTTCAAGAACTCAAGAGGAGACTCATTTCAGCACCTGTTCTAACAATACCATCTGGCTCGGAGGGATTTGTCATCAACAGTGATGCTTCGAGCAAAGGGTTGGGATGCGCTCTAATGCAACATGGAAAAGTCATAGCCTATGCATCAAGACAACTCAAGGAATATGAGAGGAATTATCCTACTCATGATCTAGAGTTGGCAGTTGTTGTCTTTGCACTTAAAATTTGGAGGCATTACTTGTATGGGGAGAAGGTGGAGATCTTTACGGATCATAAAAGCCTCAAATATTTCTTCACTCAAAAGAAACTCAATATGCGACAACGACGTTGGCTTGAACTGTTAAAAGATTATGATAATACCATTCAATACCATCCTGGAAAAGCGAACGTGGTAGCTGACACATTGAGTAGAAGATCATATACAAGTACGAGTGCGATATTGTCAACACAAAGGCCCATTTTATGTGACTTGCAAAGGATGGAGATAGAGTTAAAGACTCCAGGGACCCATGTGATGATGACGAATATACGAGTAGAACCAACTTTAATCAATAAAGTTAAAGCTGCTCAAGATATAGACCTGGAGCTGATGCGTATGAGGAAGAAAGTGCAAGAAGGTGCTATGCCAGAAGCAAGAATCGATGAAGAAGAAATACTTCGAGTCAACTCCAGACTTTGTGTTCCTAACAACCCTGATTTAAAGTATGAAATCATGATGGAGGCGCACAACACACCGTTTGCAATCCATCCTGGGAGTACCAAAATGTATCATGATCTTCGTCATACATTTTGGTGGAGCAATATGAAGAGAGAGATAGCGTTGTTTATCTCAAGGTGTTCAACGAGTCAAAGCAGAGCATCAAGTACCAAATGGTCCATTGCAACCACTTGAAATTCTAAAATGGAAGTGGGAGCACATTACCATGGATTTCGTTACCGGTCTTCCTAGGGTTTCTCAAGGTATTGATGCGATTTGGGTCATTGTTGATAGATTGACCAAGTCTGCTCATTTCTTACCGATACAAGAAACTTATACACTTGAACGTCTTGCTCGTATGTACATAAACGAGATTGTAAGACTGCATGGTATGCCAGTATCCATAGTTTCTGATCGAGACCCAAGATTCACTTCACGATTTTGGGTTAGTTTACAAAAAGTTATGGGCACAGATTTACGATATAGTTCGGCATATCATCCTCAAACGGACGGACAATCAGAGAGGACTATTCAAACTCTAGAAGATTTATTAAGACTCTGTGTCCTTGACTTCAAGGAAAGTTGAGACAAGTTCTTACCATTAGTGGAGTTTTCCTACAACAACAGTTATCAAGCAAGTATTGACATGGCTCCATTCGAAGCATTGTATGGAAGAAAATGTCGTTCTCCAGTATGTTGGGATGAGGTGGGTGAAGCAACGTTGTTAGGACCAGAGTTGGTACGTATGACTACAGAAAAGATTCAAACGATCCGAGAACGTATAAAAACCTCACATGATCGACAAAAGAGTTATGTTGATCTTCAACGAAAGGACGTGGAATTTGATGTAGGAGATCATGTGTTCTTACGTGTTGCTCCATGGAAAGGAGTTACGAGATTAGATTTGGAAAGAGAGGAAAGCTCAATCCTCGATTCATCGGTCCATTTTTAATTCTCGATCGAGTAGGAACTGTGGCTTATAGACTCGCTTTACCGCCAAGTATGTCTCGTGTTCATAAAGTTTTTCACATATCCATCTTACGCAAATATGTGAAAGACCCGAACCACATTATTGAGTTAGAACCGGATGAAATAGCGGAGGATTTGACGTATGAAGAAGTTCCTGTTCAAATCTTGGATAAGAAGGAACATATTATACGCTCCAAGGTTATACCTCAAGTTAAAGTTTTGTGGAGAAACCACGATGTTGAGAAAATGACTTGGGAGTTAGAATATGAAATGAAATCAAGGTATCCTTACCTCTTCGACATACCAGGTACGTACCCTAATTTCGAGGGAGAAATTTCATAAGAAGGGGAGGTTGTAAGACCCCAACTTTTATAAATAAAGATGAATTTTCTATAAATATCATTTTTGAATATTATAGAGTTAATTTGATATAATGTTATAGTTGTGGGTAAAATTTATAAACTTTGCAAAGTACGTAAGTTGTTATATAATATTCGATTGGTCGAGAAATATTCGTTTTAACAGGAAATATTCGTACAACGGCACAATCATTGGTGGACCCCACAACGGAATTATTGTCGGATTGAGAAAACGACAAAAATATTTTATTAAAAATAACGGCGGAAGTTTTACCATTGATACTGTTGAACTACTCGGTAGTAAAAGTACAGTAATACGTGTGGTTGCATAGTAGCACACGGTATTGATTATTAATGCATATGTGAGAAGTCACTCAGTTTGATTCAATTATTGTCAGTTAATAATATGAATTATTTAGCGATAATGACGTTTTGTTTTATTCGTATTATTAACGTAATAAAATAAAACATCTTTTTATATAAAATATAATACTTTATTAAAGTTATTCTATAAATAGAATATATTTTATTTTATTTAAAAGATTTTTCTTTAAATATGGACCGTCAGATTAAAGTAATCAATCTGGACCGTTCATGGATTAGTTACTATGAATTCTATTTTTCTATAAATAGCAGCTCATTCCTTCATTATTTCTTACGAATTCACTAAACTCTAGAGAGAGAAACTATAGAGAGAAACTATAGAGAGAGAGAAGAAGAGTATTCTACTACTTAACTACTTCCTTATTTCAGCTCTTCTTTAAAACGGTAAGGGGTGTTATTCTTTCTTATTCATGAAGAGAACTGATGTTATTTTATTTTTTATTTTTATGTTGGAATAACCTGTATACGCGGTCTACCCTATACTTGGTGACATTCTTTGGTTATTATGTTGGAACATCCTGTCTGTGTGTTTTACACTGGACCTGGTTTCATTTTTATTATTATTCTGTTGGAACATCCTGTCTGTGTGTTTTACACCGGACCTAGTTCCGTCTTGTTATTATTCTGTTGGAACATCCTGTTTGTGTATTTTACACCGGACCTAGTTCTATTATTTATTATTCTGTCGGAATATCTTGTCTGTGCGTTTACGCCGGACCTGGTTCTATTATTTATTATTATGTCGGAATATCCTGTCTGTGCGTTTACGCCAGACCTGGTTCCATTATTTATTATTCTGTTGGAATAACCTGTCTGTGCGGTCTATCGCATGCCGGGTGATTTCTTTTGTTATTCCATTCTTTATTATACTCAGTTGGTTAAGTTTTAACTTCTATACTCCATGAAATTAGTGGAATATCCTTGATAATTGCGGTTCATCCAGTATCTTTTTATGAAAATATTCTTCTAAGTATTCTTGAATTTTACTCCACAAAGCAGTATCATATTGACAATTTGGACGTTGTTAATTATTGGATAAATTAATTCTTGAACTTGTTTTATTGAATTCTTATATCATTGTCATCATCCTCGTGTTTATAAAATGTTAAAAGTCATCTGTGGCCTGTAGTGCATAGATGGACTTGATGTGATTATGACCAGGGATTATTCGGTATAATCATGACCGTAATGTTACAAATAACGTGGTAAAAGTCCTCATTGGCCCGTAGTGCATTGTTAGATAGTTGTTGGCATGATCATGACCATTAATGAATACACGAATATCCTTGGCCGTAGTGCAGGGGTGATTCGATGATGTGGATTATTTTATTAAGCTGAGTCTCAGCGATAACAGTGTTGAAAATCCTTCAAATCATAGAAGATAGTAGATTTTATTTTCTACTTGATTCTTTTAATGGATTGCTTGTTCCGCTGCAGTTAAACTTGATGTTCGTTATATTTTATCAGTTTAACACTGTTGAAGGCCAATGATAATTCATTCTGCATTATCTTAGTCATAATATTTCTTACTGGGCTAGTTGAGCTCACCCTTTCTTTCACTGTTCTCTTCAGGACATGAGAATATAGCTGGGACGAGTCGGGGAACGGAGTGATGAACCAGATGATAGTATTAGTAGTCCTCACTATTCTATGTAATATTGTGATAATAATTGTAATGAGGACTCCTTTTGAATATGGATACTCTTTAGAAGATAATATTTGTATTCAAACTCACAGTTTATATTTTGTCGTATTGTGTACGACAGTTGTATTAGTAAGTTGTATTTGAATTCTGTACTATGTATCTGGCGACCCAAGATGGGTGATGTATACCTATTTTTGGGGCGTCACATTCGACACTACTTTGTACATTATTTTCTCGAAGATGTTTTGCATCTCAAAAATAAAGGCAATCCAGCCGAACATTTGATAAAAATGGAAGTGTTAAAGGTCTCAATTACTATTGAGCATAAGGGTTTGAAAAACCTTTTTTCTACAAAACATCATTGCTATATCTTGTTTAAAACTGAATTTTTACATAAATTAAAACCCTGTGTATATAGGTGCGAACAAAGCCTCGCACTACTTCCAAATAACAACACATTGACCCACACACACATACATTTATATAACATTTTCTTGAAAAGTGGTAGTCACCGTGGTAACACGGAAGTCGGGGGGTGCCTAACACCTTCCCTCCGCATAAGCAAGTCTCCATACCCTAATGAATCACGATTTCACAGACCCGTTTAGCAGTGTCACATCACTGGGTGAATGTGCGAACCTTTTCTCAGTTGTGTTGGTCCAACCAGTTAAAAAACCAACTGGTGACTCTTATAGTCCAATCGTCGTCATATAAATGTCAGACGTTTTCACAACTTGTTTTTTTAAACAAATCTAACCTAACATGAGAACACAAAAGAATAAGAACAGAAAAGGGACAAATAAAAATCCCGACGTCGACACACTGTACGACCGTAACATAGAATTACAGGACAAGGTGGAGAAGCTGAAGGAGTTGGTTGAGATACATCACGCTACTATAGAGCAGAAGGATGCAGAGATTCAGGAACTCGACTCAAGACTTGGAAACACGGAGTGGGACCTAGTTCATATAAAGGGTCATCATGAAGATCTGTTGGCGGTGAACGGGAAGATGAAGACTGATGTGGAGAAGTTAAAAGATGACTTGAAAGAGGAATGAGCTAAGCGTGCAAGAGCAGAGGACGCTTGGATGAAGGCGACTCAACGTACAGACCGTGCTGAAGCTAAGGTCCAAACGAAGAAAGCTAAAATGAATGAGATGGATCATGCCTTTAATTCTGCAATAAATAGAGCCCAAGATCGAGTCTTTTATTACTCACCTCAGTTTTAAGATTCGTCGTGGTTCGTGATTGATTGTAGGACGGCGTATCGTATTATGGAGGAAGAGCGTAGAGAAGCCTCTCGACGTCTTAATATGCCCAGATAGAAAGAATAAGAATAATAATAATATGTGGTTAAGTATGTGAATAAATAAGTATTAAATCCCTTATTTTGAGATAAATAAAGGGGTAGTATGAGTATGTAATTCTGAAACTTATCTAGTTCAAGAAAGTGGATGTTGATAGTAGATGTGCTATCTTTATTATGTTTTAAAAACGTTATGGATGAATAAAATATCAAAGTTTATTTGAAATGTTATGTGTTATAGCTTAAATCGTAGAATTTTTAAAGTTAAACTTTAAAATATTCAAGGAATTGAATAGTGAACTAACAATCGAATATTTTAACAGAAAATGCCTCCTAGAAGAAGAGAACCACGCCAACAACCACCTCCTAAGGGGTCTACTAACAATAATAATGAGGCCAACGCTAACCCGGTTCAGCAGTTGGTAACTTTGTTAATGGGAGCACTTGCTAATCAACCGCAAGCTCAAGTCACGACCTTAAAGGAATTCAAAGCGGTTGGACTGCCACAGTTTCAAGTGTCTATGAATCAAGTTAAAGCCCAAACCTGGATCATGGAAATGGAGAAGGTGTTTGATGTTGCTAGAGTTAACGAAGATCAGAAGACTGCGTTCGCAACGTTCATGCTGAAGTTTGAAGCTAGCTACTGGTGGCAGGCAAATAAGTCTCGTGGGGGACAAGGAGTGATACCGTGGGATAGATTTAAGGAGATTTATTGGCGGTGAATGGGAAGATGAAGATTGATGTGGAGAAGTTAAAAGATGACTTGAAAGAGGAATCAGCTAAGCGTGCAAGAGCAGAGGATTCTTGGATGAAGACGACTCAACGTGCAGACTGTGCTGAAGCTAAGGTCCAAATGAAGAAAGCTAAAATGAATGAGATGGATCATTTCTTTAATTCTGCAATAGATGGAGCCCAAGATCGAGTCTTTTATTACTCACCTTAGTTTGAAGATTCGTCATGGTTTATGATTGATCGTAGGACGGCGTATCATATTATGGAGGAAGAGCGTAGAGAAGCCTCTCGACGTCTTAATATGCCCAGATAGAAAGAATAATAATAATAATAATATGTGGTTAAGTATGTGAATAAATAAGTAGTAAATCCCTTATTTTGAGATAAATAAAGGGGTAATATGAGTATGTAATCCTGAAACTTGTCTAGTTCAGGAAAGTGGATGTTAATAGCAGATGTGCTATCTTTATTATGTTTTAAAAAACGTTATGGATGAAAAATATATAAGTTTATTTGAAATGTTATGTGTTATAGCTTAAATCGTAGAATGTTTAAAGTTAAACTTTAAAATATTTAAGGAATTGAATAGTGAACTAATAATCGAATATTTTAACAGAAAATACGTCCTAGAAGAAGAGAACCACACCAACAACCACCTCCTGAGGGGTCTACTAACAATAATAATGAAGCCAATTCTAACCCGGTTCAGTAGTTGGTAACTTCGTTAACGGGAGCACTTGTTAATCAACCGGAAGCTCAAGTCACGACCTTCAAGGAATTTAAAGCAGTTGGACTGCCAGAGTTTCAAGGGTCTATGAATCAAGTTGAAGTCCAAACCTAGATCATGGAAATAGAGAAGGTGTTTGATGTTGCTAGAGTTAACGAAGATCAGAAGACTGCGTTCGCAATGTTCATGCTAAAGTTTGAAGCTAGCTACTGGTGGCAGGCAAATAAGTTTCGTGGGGGACAAGGAGTGATACCGTGGGATAGATTTAAGGAGATATTTTTCGAAATATACTTTCAAGCGAGTTCTTAGAATCAGTTGGAGGTGCAATTTCTGGAGATGAAATAAGGAACCATGACGGTGCCAGAATATGCTGCAAAGTTTAAAGAGTTGGCAAGGTTTGCCACTTATCAAGTCAATACCGACGAGCGTAAGGCGAGAAGGTTTGAACAAGGATTGAAACCTTGGCTGTATAGCAATGTTTCAATGTTTTAGTTAAATATATTTGCGTCTATACTTGAAAAGGCAATTTTTGTGGAAGGTGGAAGCGATGCCTTGGCCAAGTACAATCAAGAATAGAAAAAGAGGAAGAATGAGAATGAAAATAAGGCTGGTAGAAGTAACGTTGGAAGTAACAATCAGAAGAGGAAGTGGAGCGAGAATTCGACTGCGGAAGGACAGCAAGGAAGTCAACAAAAGAGAAAGTTTGATGCTTGTGCGACGTGCAGGAAGAACCACACTGGGGTGTGGTTGAAAGGAAAGTGGGTGTGTTTTAACTGTGGTCAGGAGGGACACATTGCACCGAACTATTTTAGCCCTAAGAAAGGAGCATGTTTTACCTGCGGTTCGAAGGATCACATGGCTCGTGATTGCCCTAAGAAGCCAGCGGGAAGTGCAAGTGTAGGGAAATGAAACAATAACGGTGGTGGTGCATTGACTATCACTGGACCAGCACAGTCAAGCCGACCTACTACGAGGACTTTCAACATGACTGTGCAGGATGTTGTACAGTCTAAGGATGTGGTGTCAGGTATCATTCCAATTAATGGTATTAATACTTATGTGATGTTTGATTCGGGTGCTACTTATTCATTTATATCCGATGAGTTTGCTCAGAACTTAGATTTGCCTCAAGAAGAATTAGATTGTCCTCTGAGCATAGAGATTGCGAGTAGGGAAGTGATTCCTGTTAGATTTATATATAGGAATTGTAGAGTGGTTATAAAGGATCACGAGATGATGGTAGATTTGATACCAATTAGACTTAGTGAAATTGATGTTATACTAGGAACGGATTGGTTATTCAATTACAGAGTAGTAATTGATTGCCAAAGGAAATGTGTTAACCTTATGACTCCGTTAAAGGCTGTGTTCTATGGCAGTAAGTCACCTCGATAAGTAAGTTATTTGACGGTGATGCAGGCCAAGAATGAAAGTAGTATGCACACAAGCCAATCATGTTTGATGATAAAAGCATATACTTTGTAACAATCTTATTCATTTATTAATAAAAAGTATTAATTTTATTAAAGGCTTTTATTATTATCTACATGGTGATGTTTTTATAATATGTGATAAACCCATTGTTTTAAGTAATGCTTTTAGAATAATGATGATGATCATTCTAATGAGATCTAAATTCTTAGAAAGCTTAAAACTAAAATAGTTCCTAATCGTTGGATTACTAAATTGGGGATTAGTGAATCCGGATAGATTGGTACATACGTTACTTGCTCATTGGATGACGATGATTGATCTCATGATCATTTGTGTGGAGACACTAAAGTAAGTATGTAGGTGCTTATTGGAGAATAAGTACACTGAACGTGGCTCGCTAAGGAATATACCTAATAGAGTTTTACTTGCCTGTCAATAAGAATTCCTGTAGTGATAGTAGTACAAGTGATCCTTGGACCTGAGATCATCATAGTATCTTGTGTATAATAAATTATACTTTGAATTATTCCTTAAACCCTTAGGGTATATCAAAGGGTATGCTTGGATATAATAAGTTGTGCATGAAGATAATGTATGATCAATAAAGAATCTACTGCTTCTAGTAAAAGAAGAGAAATGTCCTATATGATTCGATAAATGACAACCCAGTAGTCCTTGGCCAAGGTAGAATGAAATTAGAAAAGAGTTTCTAATTTACATTATTTGGTGTTTTGCATTTAAGAATCGAAAAACATATAATTAAATAAAATAAGACTTGACAGTAATTCTATATCTTATATTTAATTGGGACATTGTATGGTGGAAGGATTAAATTGTACGGTAACTATTTACTCAAAGGTTCTTTTATAATTAATATTAAAATCTATATTATCCGAAAAGTCGTTGATCGCTAGGGAGACTTATCCCTATTGTAGAATAAATATTATTTATTTAAATAATTTAATTGTTTAATTTATTTATTTAAATAAGATTAAATTGTTCTAATTGATTTTTTTATACAATCGGTTTAATATGGAGAACCTAAAGGGTCACACCATAAAAGAAAAAATAATTATTTAAGAAGTTAATGGCATAATCGTAATAATATGTTAAGTATATTTAATTTAATCTTTGGTGATAGAATAAATTAAATAGCTTAATATTTATTATTTAATATTTTGAAAATATTAAATAAATAAATTAATAAGAGGAGTCTTATTAATATTATTACAATATTATTAATTTTAATTTCTAAAGTTTGGGAATTAAATAATAAAAGTACTCTCATATATCCTAATTAGATTAGAAGGCTAATTAATTAAAAGAGTTTAATTAATTATTCCTAATAAGATTAGGAGCCTAATTAATTAGAGGAATTTAATTAATTAAAATAAAACTCAATTCTTTAATTGTTAAGGAGGGTTGCCCACATCTATAAATAAGAGGAGTCTTATTATGGGTGTGGGGGTTGTTGACTTTTTCACAACAGACGTGATTCTAATTGTTGGAGAGTACACCTTTTTCAATAGAGATAGAAAATTAGGGTTCAACCAACCACCTTTCTTCTTGAATATTTCTTCTTCCTTGGTGGATCACCTCTGGAGGCCAAACACTTGGGTGGCTAATGTTGATCAAAGGAAGGAACTAAACCCAGTGGATTCAAGTTGAACGCGAAAGGATTTGGAGGTAAACTTGTACCCGAGGAAGCTCGAATCTTCAAGGGTATGATTCTTGTTCTTTATCTTTTCGTTTAATTAATAATTGTTCATAAAGGATGATCCGGGTATATGGTTGGTAAAATTTTAAAACTCTGATTTTCCATACTTTCTCTTATTTTGTGCAATTTGATTGCGTTCATGAATCTTACAAACCTAACAGTGGTATCAGAGTCAAACCTTTATGCAAATTATTAATTATTTTAATTTGATATGTATATTGATATGTGTTAGAACAATTTAATTGGACATAATTTTTGTATAAAAATTTATTTAAAAAAAAAGGCAATTCGTGAAACTGTCACGGATTTTATTGCGATTTTTGTTGAAATTCCGTGATTCGCTTGGATATTGATTTCGCTGAGCTTGGCGCTAATCCTGTTGCTTCATCCAACGTGGTTATATTATAAATATATATACGTACTACTTACTCTTTAAAGGTACAAATACTAGTTTTATATATAATATATATATAAATATATTATATATATATATATATATATATATATATATATATATATTGTAACAACCCCAAAATAGGTCCATTCCATCCAACCTATTCTGAGTCGCCAAATACATGGTACAGAAAGTAAACTACAATTTATTACAACAATTGTCGTGCAAAATACAACAACATATATGCTGTGAGTTTGGATACAAATATATACCAAATGTGACTCATTCCCAACCGTGGACAACACCTCACAATGACACCTTATATAAAGGTATAGTCAAAACTGTTTTAGAAATTAGCATCTTTGGTAAGTGCTCAAGGAAACCTTCGTACATGGGAGGCCACGCGTCTAGCTTATGATAGATATCATATGGCCACAAAATTATCATTGGTTGACCCAATAGACCCTAAAGAAAAAACGAGAAGATTACTATCATATTCTTCCCAAAGGTGAGTATTCTCTTGACTTATCATTATATCCACTGTCTTTAATCGTGAATTATACTTCAAACAAACACCAAGATTAATAGGTAGTGCTCGTAGATATACTCAGCAAGTGGAGTGCACAACCTTGTCTTATGATAACACGAGGTTATATGTCATTAGACATCTTGTATGATAGTGACAAAACACCCTTCCAACGTTGGGTTTATCTCACCCTAATTGATTAACCAAATATAACTACTAAATGATGACCACCATTCTATTCTCCTGTTACCCCCGCTCGACCCAGCTACACTCTTTTTACCTGAAAGAAATTGTGAAGCAAAAGGGTGAGCACAACTAGCTCAGTAAAGAATATTATGTCAAAAGATAATTAAATTATCAATAGCATTCATCAGTAATAAATCAGAGATTTAGAACATATGGTAGATGATAAAACTTTTCAACCATAGTTACAGCGGAACGAGCAATCCATTAGCAAGGTCAAATAGACCATAAAGTCTTATTATCTTCTCCATGTTAAAAATTTCCCACCACAATGTTTTATCTCTGTAACATCAATCAACAGTTTTTATCCACAATCATATGAATAACTCATAATCATAATTGTGATTCTAAATTCCTCTTCGCATCTAGGATGAAGATAATTTTCATCACCTGTCTTTACATGAAACATCAAAGATCATGGTTATACCAAATCACAGTTTCGGTTCATAATCATACTAATAAATTCATCTTTGCACTACGGGCCAAAGATATTCATCAACAGTTCATCTTTACACTACAGGCCAAAGATATTTAACAACAGATCATCTTTGCACTACAGGCCAAAGATATTTATATCTCAAAGAATACATAATCATTTTAGAATTTATAAAACCATAATTATAACCGTGTTTGATCAATTCACCTTTGCACTTAAGCTAAAGATATTCATTATAAATTCAATGGTCATGATCATACCAGTCACCATTCAATTTTTCACTACTGGCCAAAGAGAACCCTAGTTATGATCTTACCAATAATCTACCCATCTTTACACTCCAGTGAAAGAAAATTTCAACATCATGGTTATAAAAATGTTATATATGATAATAAAAATAATATGATCAACAACTGCATTTATTTTCAAGAGCAACAATCATAAATCAACGATAATTTGGTCAGAAAAAAAAAACTAATTTTTGTCACGAATAGTAACTCGTGAATAGTAAACTCGTAAATAGTAACTCATTAATAGTAAACCCGACATAAAAAGGTAAAAATTTCACAATAAAATTCATACCAATATTTCGATATAATGATATTGAAAGAATAACATTTTATAAATAATTTATTTTTAATTGTTTACACTTTACTAAATAATGTATTTAAATCATCCTAAAATGTCAAACTCATAAGATTTTATCACCAATAACCAAAACCTCATCAAAAATCTACATATACCTCATATAGGATTCTCAGCCATAAAATCCTATTTTCTAATTTTCTTACTTCACATAACATATTTAATTTATTTACTCATAACTAGTCTATTTTTATGAAAAATA